>BLKM01000120.1:91040-141208 GCA_013340265.1 Coptotermes formosanus
TGACTCTTATCTAGACGGCAGTTAACTGAAACAAACTGACAGTTCGTGATTTACTGATCTTCTTCTTTCAAATTCCCGCAGAACTATAACTGCGCGCGTAATTCTGCAAAACGGACACGTCGAAATGTCTAGTACTAAAAACAACAATTAGCACGTACAAGGTATATATGCGAGACATAGAGCCTTCACTGCTATATGCTTCGGCGGGCGGTCAACCGCCATCTTCAAGGAGCAACACTTAAAATATGATCAGTTTAAAATCTCATGACTCCAGTTTTGACATACGTAAGTATAATAAGAGAACAACATCACCTCTTATTATAATGCTGAATATATGAAACAATGATACATGCAATTAAAATTCGTAGAGCACTTGTTACGTGGTCAGCAGACCCCTAAACATTTAGTACATAATTTATCACAAATTATTGGTTTTTAACCTTTTAAAGCCTAGCGGTGACCTTACGTACCACCAGGCTAACATAAAAAATTCTACGTGGTGCTGACATTACATTTATCTGTTTTGTGTGGATCTTACAACAAACAGCAACTTTTGCCTTATACAGCAGTAACAGATTGGTTTTTATAACAGACGTGAAGAGCGTTTACAGTGCGGTACGCACTGAGTACTTTTATAAAACAGACACACTTCGTCTTTAAAGGGTTAATAATAAGCACATTCCATTGCATGAAATGAACGATACCCAACTAAGTCAAAATATGTTCAAGAAACATTTATGCAGATGTATAATGTACCGCTATGCAGTTCCGTCTATGGTTCTGAACGTCTATATGTGACGTTCTCGTTTATTCAAACTGTCGAAATGGGATTGGAGCATTATTCGAAGAATGAAGGCACTAAATCCGGGCAAGAACAAAACTCATAGACTTACTTATTTTCGTGTAACAGCGCACATTCCAAATGGTTTTGGGTTTATAGCTTTCTTTATGACACATTCTTATACAAAGTCAGTACTTCATCTGGGAGCTGCTGTAATTTAAGCACGTCTACATATCGATCTCCCCGTCAGTCTGTTTCCCTGACGGTTTAGTTGTGACAAACACTTCGTGATAGCTGCAGGTCGTCTGTCTCCACGCCACATTTCATATGCCCAACTCCTAGCTGCTGTGCGTCCCTGTTATCGACATCAGACTGACAGCTACACTAAATGTTCGCATGGCCACCATGCTGCTTTCCATTTACCGAAGTACTGAATATTTTTCAAAGATCTATTAACCTTTTACAGCCTAGCGGTAACTTCATATGCCACCGGGTTTAACATTCAAAAATTTTACATGGTGCCCACATTGCATTTGTGTGTGTTGTGTGAATCTAAGAACAAACAGCAACCTTTGCCTTATAGCACATTAACAGATTGGTTTTTATAACCGAGGGGGAGAGTGTTTACAGCGCGGTATGCATTAAGTCCTTGTATAAAACAGATACGTTCCGTCTTAAAGGGTTAATATAGACCTACATAATTTCGGTACTCTGACGTAAATGGCGCTAGTGTCGCCCCCGCCTCACAACTTCGCGCGTCAGTCATATTCGTATTACTAATCATAGGAAGTTACAAAGTAAGGAGTTGCGATGTCCTTCAGTGGCATAACATTCACACCACGTTTCATGACAACCGGTATATTGGTTCAAAAATTAAAACGGGGTTGACACGCAGACAGCATGATCTCATCAGCCTATTCCGTTCTCCATTTTAGGAAGGAAAGTAGGTCAAAAATTGGCCGCCTCGGAAGTAAAGATGGCACGCTAACATTTCGATCAGCAAACTTACACTGACTGATGATGCCCGTTATCTGTGCTATGTAAACACTGAAGAAGTTCCTTACATCTGCTTTATAACTATCAGAACACCCCCACCCTCCCCCAAAACGACATATAAAAACCACAAAGCGACTAGTCTTGAACCCCTGCTCCTTATCTCAGAAAACACTTCTTACTGCAGACTGACGAGTCAGTAGTGATAAATTACAAAGGAGACAGTTGAAGTCAGACAGAATGGTGTTACAGAACACAAAGTTTCGATTGATGTACAAAATCAGCTTTTCCGGTAACGAGTGGCGTGTTCTCCAAGGCGCGAGTACAGTGTTCTAATGTGTCAGCAGCCCGTTTCGTTTGTTGGTTTATTTAATAACGCTCAAGGGAGAACACTTGGCGATCAGAAGTAAATGGAATAGCAATATTAACATTTATAAGTGTTATTTGACGAGTTGTGCGGAGTTCGCAGCGCGGTCGCGGCTTAATTCACGCTGTCACATTGGTATCTGCACAGTGAGTTTGACAAAAATACCGGCAGCTCGGTCAGGGGAAGAAATGACTGTAAAATATCCGGGAGGAAGACGCCGTGACCCACTTTAAAGTGCTTTACCAGCTTATGCCTAGAACTGGCGACAGCACCCACGAAACGCATTAATGGTAGCGCTTCTTTAAAAGCCTGTCGCAGTGGTTGATTCGTTATTCACGGGGTCTCGGATTCAATTCCAAGCATGCCAGCACCAAAGAAAAAAGCAGACGTAATAAAAGAATTGTCAGTAGCTATAATAACAGCCAATTACATGACGGCAGGTGTAGAGCCAATTCCCGAAACGTCGTGTGCACCTATACCAAATATAACGTTACCTTATACAATGGACAGTGTATAGGGTCATTATTTTATCTGGCAACGATCGGTTGTCACTTTCAGTCAGCTCGTTTATCGTATTAACTGGGCCTGCTCAGCCGACCGTCACATGCGGGGCGGAGTAGCGACAGGAAGTGACAATCGATAGTTGCCAGATAAAATAATGGCCCTGTACAACGGCAGGCGTAATATTTGCAGGACTACAGTAATAAAGGCAAGTTACTTCCGCAGCCGAATGACATGAACTGCATACACCCTGAATAAGAATTACCTGCTCACCACGCAAAACAGCTCACGCGAAGAAGTTTGTGGCTTGTATACGGGAAATACAGGATTCGTTTCTCTGCCGGAACTGGGACTATAAGGGTTTTGTAATTTTCCTCTGTCGCTCCAGGCAAATTCCTGGGTAGCAGTTCAAATTAGGCCATGACCATTTCCTTCCTTAAGTCTGAGATACCCACCTATATCACATGTCCGTAACTAATGTGAAGTGATCGGTTGCTACCCGTTGCTGGCAGGGCTGTGGAGTCGGGACACAAAAACTCCGACTCCGACTGCTCAATTTTTAAAACTCCGACTGCGACTTCTTCGTAAAATTTCAGTATGTAGTAATAATGGTAAACCTGTAAGACATTTCATCGCCACCACGTGAATCATCAGGCTACTTTTTTGACTTATAACCTATATTTAAGTATAAGTCTAATGGTTACTGTAGGCATCAGGGCTCTGGATTTAGAGTATCTAAGATAAAATTTTAGATTGACGTCGGGGTCGGAGTCGGAGTTGGTACATTTTTACCGACTCCGACTCCACCTAAAATTCTTTCCGACACCGACTCCGACTCCACAGCCCTGGTTGCTGGTCCATGTTTTGCAAGTTAGAATCCAAAAGCTGTAGCAGACATAAAAAGAATATTGCACATAGAAACAGATTATGTAAAACAGAGGAGTTGGAACCTGTATGACCAGTTCAAGACACCACGCTGCAAGCGCTAGCGGCATGTAATTCCACCCCCCACCCCCCTTTCCAGTATATCGGGTTTCAAGTCTGTAGGTTGGTTAACCTCTTGTTGATACATGAACCATTTCGCAGCCTAAACTTCAATAACATTACAACAATCCGTAGGCCTGCTCCTCCCCTGTTGTGTGATGCAGTAAGGCAGAAGATACAGGCTGGACTTGTGGCACGCATGGGGGTGATAAGGAATTTATACGCAATATTGGGCGGAAGACATCAAAAGAACTGGTTTAGAAGTACACTGCAGGATAACAGACTTAGGCCTCAGATACACGGAAGGAGGCTTTAGGTTGGGCTCAGCAAGCTCAGAAAAGTGTCCAGTAGCGCCCGTTTGTGAAAATGATAATGGAAATATGGGTTCCATAAAAGCAGGGAATTTGTCTGCCAGCTAAGTGGTCTAATTACACTAAACACGTCACGAAAGGCCATCCACTATGGCGTAGGAAAATTCGTAAATTTACAACCACGTGTTAGTCTTCTATTTCATTTAAGCGTAGAGGTGAAATTTCCTCTACACCCACAAACCACACTATGCAGATCTGTAAGACAGGGACGCACAAAGACCAGGCACCAGGTCTCCGTAGCGACTGAATTTTGCATGGTGGCGCATAATATTTGTGGGTCCTTGATATGGAACGTCTGTCATGTCACCATTTTGGCGCCTAGAATTTTCAGGACGGCTACTAGATTTTTAGAAAATTCATGCACCCATGCTGTAAGAGGCGTCGAATTAAAGCGTCACGTATTCTAGACTCAGCACACAACTGACGCGAGTGACCAGCCGCACAATTTGGGCACTTTACAGGAGGGGAACTGGCCGAGGGTATTCACTGAACGGGTTCTAGTTGGGCTCCAAAATTAGTCTGGTACCGAAAACAAACAGGAGCCGGGATAGCGTAGTCAGTGTAGCGACCAGGCGATGGGCTGAACGTCCCGGGGTTCGAATCTCGGCAGGGACAAGAGATTCTTCTCCTCTCCAAATCGTCCAGACCGGCTCTGGGGCCCGCCCAGCCTGCAATTGGTGCCGGGATTATTTCCCGAAGGTAAAGCAGCCGGGGCATGAAGTTCATCACGCAACTGAATCTAGCGCCAAGGATAAGAATGAATGAACAGTCAACCTTACCTTTTGCCGCAGACTAGCGTCCTTGACTCCGGCGGTAATCGAAACTCAGTCATTAGCCCACAACCGCTCAGTTATTTGATTCAGTTAGGGCGCGGCCGCACACACTAACGGAGTAACAGAATTGCGTTAACAGTAGGTCAGATCCTCACTAGTGTCTTCGTCAGAAACAACCACTGGCGTCTACATTCACTTAGTGCTGGAGATCAGTAGACAGAGTATGTTCCGTCTCCAGCAGTTAAAGCCAACTATTCAGAGAACACTCTGGCAAAAGAAATTTTCTTTAAAACCAGTATTAAAGCGTTACAAGCGCTATATCAGCTGGATAAAAACACCGAACTGCACGAAATATGTAACCATACGTAATATTAACCTTTCGAAGCCTAGTGGTAACTTTACGTACCGCCAGGTTTAACATTCAAAAATTCTACGTGGTGCTCACATTGAATTTATTTTTTCGTGTGTGTGTGTGTGTGTGTGTGTGTGTGTGTGTGTGTGTGTGTGTGGATCTCAGAACAAACAGCGACTTTTGCCTTATACAGCATTAACAGATTGGTTTTTATAACCGAGATGGAGAGTGTTTACAGCGCGGTACACACTGAGTCCTTATATAAAACAGATACGCTTCGTCTTTGAAAGGTTAAATCATGTAACCAGTACACTTCACTCCCTTTTAGCACTACAGGTTACACAGCATGAAAGTCCCTTTTGTACAGTTACCGTGAGAGGGCACAAAGAAAGCGTACCGAACATAAAATGTGTCTACAGCCTTTGTCTGCAACGTTCATTCAGAAAGTATTTCGCTCCGACAAATATTCGGACAGTCACTCCCAACGCACGGAAACGTGTGTAGGTCTTAATACAAAACGCGCCCTGCATACGCCTAATACGAGTTCGGAAGACCGGCGAATCGTGGTTCAATTCCCGATAGAGGCAAGAGAGGTTCTCCTCTTCTCCAAAACGACCAGACCGGCTGCTCTGGGACCCAACCTCCTATTCAACTGAAAGAAGAGGCTCCTTCCTGAGGGTAAAGCGGCCACAGTGCGACGCCGAGCAGTAAACTCCATCTAGTGCGGCGGTGGAGCTGTACCTCTGCTCCTCCCGATGACTTCATGGCGTCCACAGGGACAACTTCAACAGCTACAGCAGTACGTTCGGGTATCAGAGGAGTTTAAATTCTTAAAATGTCAGGTCATTAAATGGCACAAATAATTCATTTCTGAAGAACGCCATCTGGCGAAAACAAACTCTTATTGCTAACTTATACTTTCTTTATGAAGCAGCGGCACGTAAGCCTTCGCCCAGCACTTCTAGCCTGTCTGCTGTAATTACGGAAGCTCTTCCGTGCAATTAAGAAAACGGAAGGAAATGGGAGGCGTTTTACTTAATGACGTTGTCAACTGCCACCATTATATAGTCATAGTCAGTGGTAGATGAATTAAATGAGCATGGAGCATTGGCAGGATCATACTGACGAACGATAACCGAAATACTAGGAGAAAATATATCTCCCAAGTGCACTCTGCCCACCATAAATCCGACAGGAACTGACCCGGGATCGTACCAGAATGTCTGCAGTGAGAAGCTGGCGACTAACCACCCGGGCTACATTATCGTTCGATCCAGCGAGACACCAGCAGTTCATACACCAGGTTGTGGAGATTTAATTATGAGCTTAATCACATAGCGGGTCGTGGGTGGAGGGGGGGGGGCGGGGGGGTAATGGTGAGGTCGCCCCAAGCGGCAAAATGGGCAGCAAAATAAATAATTTAAATGAACAGATTGTATTTTCAACGCTCAACAAATTTTAAATCATTGGACCGAATCAAAAGAAATACAATAAATAGCTTTAATTTTCTGAATGTGAGAATTTCTGTTTGGGGCGGCCATTGTTATTACTCACCCGGGTTGCCCCAACACCTACGTGTGCCACTGATGCCCAGATCTTTTATTCACGTAGTTACCTCAGCGAAACTACACTGGCAAAACTGTGGAGTGAATCCTGTGCAAGTGCCACTCACCTGTCGTCTTCAGAATCGAATTCACAGATCTCAACCACACTAAAACGTATTTAGCAATGACGACGCTAAGCAACGACATAACGAATTAGGAAAATCATTAAACGGAATCTGAGCCAGGCTAGCGAAGTTGATACCACGACTACGCTACAGACTTGACGTGATTCAATTTCCTGCAGGGACAGAACATTTATTTCCTCTCCAAAACGTCCAGTCCGGATTGGAGACCCACCCAGCCTCCTAGCAAGGGGGACGGGAATGACTTCCCCGGGGGGAAAGCGGCCGAAGCGTGAAAGCGACTATTCACCTCCACCTAGTGTAGAGGCCACGAACAGGTGCAGCTGTAACTTCACTCCCTCATATGGGCTCATGGTGTGCAAAGGGACAACTTTATCAAACGGAATCAAGAAGGTTCGGGATGTCTTACGTGTCGTGGTTGTAAAAATATCAGCTCAGAAGAAAATCTGGAATGACTGTGAACTTCTTTCAACATAGAGACATTAGGAATTATTTTAAATTAATAAATGCAATAAACCAGCAACTGGTATTCTGGAATGGACTTAACTGAACCTGAAGATACAACAACGATAATACTCTACCAACGCCAGCCACAAGATACGATTCTGAGCAAATTCCACCCAACCATCTCACCGTCTCATAACAGGTTTCCCTAACAACTTTTCCATATTAAATTCCAAATGTCGCCCAAACATCTCCTAAGCCTGTCTGAAGAATACGGCCAATTATTCGGTCTTTGTGGAAGCTCCATAACACAATACTTTAGGATAAATATCTCTCGCTCCACGTCCAGCGCCCTAGTCTGAGAATCACCACTTCTCTGCCCTTCTCGACTAATTTCTCAACAGATTCCGGGTACAGTGTCTTCAATTTCACCAGCAGAAACTGACGGCGCAATGAACAACGTGTTTTTAAATAGCTGCGAGACGTACAAGACCATATCCAGCACCTTCTTTAAATATGGCCAATAAGAACCTAATATTAACTAAAACACACTGAATCAAAACTTGTAGCGCATTCTTTAAATATGATAAGTAAAAACCTAATACTAACTGCAATACATTGTAACAGACGCATGAACCCCAACTCACGGCAAAATGTAACAGCGGTACTCGACGGACACATTAGTCGTCACGCGAAATGGTCTCAGTGCAGCGCGATGCGGTTTACCAAGGCAATATAGCCCCGTACTTACAAAGTATGTGTTCCTCACGAATCTGGTGTTACATGGGCAGAGATTTATATAAGAAACTAGCTACAATTCACTAACCTTAATGAACAACATCTGGAATGCAAGACCAGGAATATAACAACAATCGAAAATGACCACTGTTCGCGTCAGTCAATACACACACAGTTTTCCCGAAAGCTGGTTACAATTGTAATGAAGAGCAATTTGTAACTTAATTAGCTTCTATGAACGTTAAGGAATCAGTTAAGCTGCCTGCGGGGAAGGGAAGATGGATATAATGACTGAAGTACCTGGCGGAAGGGGCACAGAATCGATACAATGGGACGTGCTCGCCCCACGCTTATGGCTTATCATTGTCAAATGGAAATCTAATTATGGAGCCAGCGGGACTGCCATATGATTACTGCAGTTCACAAAACAACGACCTTGAAAATTTTACACAGGTAACTGGCAGACAAAATTTAAGAGGCACTAACATCTAACTAACAACTAACTAAAGTTCGATCGCCAACCGCGTCAATAATACTTATGGTAAAGGTAAAGGTTTCTACTGTTCCTAAGCATCGTGTCTGGAAGGATAAAAGGAAGGGGCACTAAAGTTGCAGGCATTACAATAGGGACCAAGCGAACTTGCGGCCATCGGCAACCACGGGATACAGGCGACGGCTGGGTTGGCACCAGCGCCAGCCTGCACGAGACGGCGAAGGGATAACTATACCTCGGACGCTTGTCAGACACTGTACTGAGATGTTGAAGGTCACATTTATGGCGACTGGAAGAAGTACGGAGCCTATGCTAGCCACCAATACCATACGGACTGTGATTACAAGTTTCACGTAATCGGTGGAGCGTTTGAACACACGACGGTGAAGGGCAGGGCACCATAGTGAGATAATAAAAACAACTAACTAATCAGTCGATTCAACAAAACATCCAGTGAAATCATAGTCGTCAAAAATTTTCGAATCGTTCAAGTGGTTAAAAATAACTGCCTTGTGCATGGAACCATACGTTTGTTTAGTGTGAACAACTCTACCCCAGTGGGACACAAACCAGAGGCGACTAAATTTTATACGGCGGCGCCTAATATTTGTGGGTCCTCAGTATGGATCTTGCTCCATTTCACTCTCTTGAGGCCTGTAATTATCAGGTGGTTGCTCAATTTTTGGAGAATTCATGGACTTCTGCCCTATGCAGAGCTAGTTCCATCCAACCCTACTGCATATTAGTTACGATATGCTATATATAAGCCTCGTCTAGATCTTTAAGCAGTCCCTCTCCTTTCGGATTTCCGAAAAATATGTTCTATACATTTTTCATTTCGGCCTACGTTCCGCTTTACCTTTACTCCTTCCTCTTTGATTTGATCCCCTTACAAACGAAATTCAATTTAATTTCATTAAGAGATGTGAGAGTTCTACACAGTTATCGTTAAAACTGTCAAATCTAGTGAAATGTTACAGTGTCGACTGGTAGGTATATAATTTCCTTCAAAACGTCAGTTACCAGTAAATATCGCATAACATCACACACGACTTGATTCTTCAATTCCATATTTTGTACGTTCTCATAAACTACGAAACCAGGCTAAAAACAAAGGACTGCCTCTAATCAATCACAGTAAGAACTGTCTGCTGCTACTGTCTCCGTCTTCGAATTCCCCATATTGAGTTGCTACTCAGTGTCCACTTATGTAATTGTACACACAAGAAAACATCCATATTCTTCCGTCAGTACTAGCTACAGGTTAGAATGTGCCTTTACAACCTAAATTACCGCCCCACGCAATAACGTAAACTGTTTTACATTCCATGTGAGCGGCGTGTTCCATATGTCAAGCAACCAATCCATATTCTTCTCATATTTCTCTTGCAGGGTCATCACAGTAAAAACACCCAATTCCGTCGTGCGTCAGTTACTAGTCTCTCTTCGAATATGAAAATACCACGCTCTGAATTCCAGCTGTGGAGAGACTCATCATCACTTTTCTCAGTTTGTTCCGGTAATTACTGAGCCAGAAATTGAAAAGCAAGCCAAGAAGCTCCTCTTTGTCCTTCCGCACTCACAGACGTCATCCTCACGTATTTCATTACAAGTTGCATAGCCTCAGTACGTTTCAGAAGATTCCGGTAAGAGTTCCTAGACTGCGACATTTTCTATGGACTTCATACGCGATCTACAAGCACAGATTCCTCCCTGTTAGCTTCTGTTAGGCCTAAGTACTTCCTTACAGTCTTAAGTAAGGCTGTGTCTGGGACTGTGAAGCTGATCATAAATGAACACAATTTTTGATTACACAGTCAAGATTTCTTAGAGGCAGTGACCATAAAGACTATTGTCTTCTGGGATGTGACGCCGTACAACCTGTCACAAACGTACTAACGTTTTGGAAGAACCTAATGCCTCCATATTTTGAAGACGGAGGCAGTTATTTCCCCCCCCCCCCCAGACATGGATTCTACCAACTACATGTCGTCTCAACACACAAGACAGAAATAGTCATTTTCGACACACGTATGTGTTGTGAAGATTCACGTCTTCTGGCATGTTACGCTGAGTCGACTGGGAAACTCTCACCGACATTTCTAAGAAGCTTCGGGCAGAGGAACAGTTCAAGACGAGGGATGATAGACGAGAATGCTGATGGACTGCTTTATGCTGAAGATGTTAGCAATAAGATCCTTCCAAATGGCGGTATTTTCCACTCGACACCGCGTAACGTCCCAGAACACAGAGGTGTCAACCTCAGATCTCTAATTTTTATCGCAGTTTTATTCGGCTTCTGCACTTCATACATTTTAAATTCTGTTCTAACTTTAAATAAGTTAACACTTCTGTGACAGAACACATGACTGTAACAATAAAGGCACTGGCTATTTGTTAACTTCCCACTTCTCAGGTTGTTGCTAGGTCACGTGGATAGATGACGTCGTCCATTGTTCTACAACAGCTTGGTAGTTGTATATTTTGTCCATGTATCTGCACTTAAGCATATATTACGTATTGATTATGAATTGACGTAGCCTACTGAATACTGTAATCTCGTAAGCAACATCTTATGCCATACTACTCATATTTGTTTCCATAATTTACGTTTTTGAAAAGAAACTAAGAAAGCATAGGTCGATAATAAGAGTGCCCGCAATTCTGGCATCAACCTCCTTCCAATACATTAATTTTTTATGCGTCACGACAAACATTAAAAGCCTTTCAGAAACAGAACTGTCCATGAGGCCTATGTTCAAAGTTTTCTTGCAGCTGGCCGTAACGAACTATTGCGAAATAATATTCTCAGACACGCAGCTCGATAATATTCCTGTGTGTCTGCAGAAACGAAACAGTATTTCACTTGCGCAAATTATTTTTAATGTATTTAATTTGTTGTTGCTTATTGGTGCTGCTTATTCGTAGAAGTACTTGTATTTTCTTTAATAATCCTATGTCTATAGGGAAGGCCTTCCTCCCGATGCTGGGATACAAGTGCAGATGGCCTGCAGTCAGGATTTACAGCCGAGCCGAGCCGCACCGCAGGTAAGTGTTCCACACCTGTCAGATGAAAAACACTGACTATGGCGACACACGTTGCTGGTCTCCCGGCACACAGTTTCTGTACGGATTCTAGCGATATTCAACCGAATTTCTATGAGAAATGCAGCAGGCATAGAGTAGAATATCTGTAGGCAATCCCACAGATATAAAACAGGATTTCTGCGTGGCATCCAACAGACTTCAAACACAAATTCTGTGCGGAATCCAACAGATACAGAATAGAATTTCTGTGCGCAATCCAACAGATATCGAACAGAACTTCTGCGCGGCATTCAACAGACATCAAAGACAAATTCTGTGCGAATCCAACAGATATAGAACAGAATTTCTGCGCGCAATCCAACAGACATCGAGCACAATTTCTGCGCGGCATCCAACAGAAACCAAACACAAATTCTGTGCGAACCCAACAGATATAGAACAGAATTTCTGTGCGCAATCCAACAGGCATCGAATACAATTTCTGCGAGGCATCCAACAGACATCAAACAGAAATTCTGTGCTGAATCCAACAGATATAGAGCAGAATTACTGTGCGCAATCCAACAAATATCGAACAGGATTTTTGCGCGCAATCTGACAACGAACAGAATTTCTGTGCCAAATCCAACAGACATAGCACAGAATTTCCCTTCGGAATCCAAAATACACTGGAACATTATAGCTTTCGGAATTTTCGAATCTACATAATGATCGGTGTAAGTCGCGACTTTTATTTTATGCAAGTAAATCTCCAATAATTTGCCCAACTGCATTGGAATTCACGTTTCGGGCATTGCTAAACTCGGCACAGAACTGCCTTGCGAAGAATCTGCCGTGTGTCGCCGGCCTATGTGGCGAGGAAGTGGAGAGGCAAGGGGAAGGGTCAGCACTTGTTAGGACATACGCTCCCTTCGAATACTCAGCCCTCTGCATGGAAAGCCAGCATCTCATTCTGTAGTTCTATAAGACCTACATACGTTCATTTGTAACGTGTTCTTAGGATTTCGTAAGAACAGTTCCTTCTTGCAAACTTATCAGTGACCAATGCGCGCGCGTGCGTGCCAGTCTCTACGCACTTCCCATACCTGGAATTTAATTAAAAATGGGTCACTTTAGCCTAAACACGCAATAACAGTTCAGATCAGTTTAAAAGATGCCTCCATATTGTACTTATGGATATAATACTGTACAAATTGCATTTCAGATTTATTTATTTATTTATTTATTTGCATCAAATTAACACAGCGGAGCGCATAAAGCACATGTAAATTTATAATGCCATATGTGACCGATTTCAGAACTTCGGTACGAATATTTTGCCACCGAAGATTTCATTTCGGCATTTCTTAAATTTCTGTCAAAAACAGTACAAACATGCCAGCCTTACAAAATGTGAAGTGGCGACGGCATTACGTAGGTTTCTAAGTTTTCTTCTGGTGATAATATTCATAAGGCATATAACTGTTGCGGCACTTCTGTAAGAAAATAACAACATGCAGAAAGCGTGAAATATTTCCGTTTGATCGTCATAAATGGCAACATTTCAACGTCACGTGTGATGTTTGTACTGTGCTAGGCCTAGTCGGGTAATGGAGGTATTTACATTTTAAAGCCCAGTGGCTACTACACGTATGGGAGATTTAACAACAAACACACTGCATTTTGCTCACACAGTTATTTATGTATTCTATAGGATTGTTAATACAAACAGCGATTATATTCCCTATAGGTCCGCACTCGCCGAATGGTCTCTCTGATGGAAGCAGACTGCGTTGTCTGCGAGATATGAACCGAGATTTTGTATAAAATGCGGATTAATTTTAATCTTCAAAGGGTTAAAGTACGCTAAGCCTCTTCCAATGCTCTACATCTTTTCAACATGGCGGCACAGCAAAATTATTAAGAGTGTAACTCTGTATCACACTAATACAATGTTATTGTACAGCTCTGTCTACAAATACATATGCATGCAGCGAAGCCAGCAATATTCATATTTCTCCACACTGTACATGCCTTTGTGTAGGTCTCTCCTCTACTATGCATTAGGTCCATCGTTCATAAACAAATTACAAACTGACAATATTTTAGAAAGAAAAGCATAGCAGTAAATAAAAAGTGTGTCAGGCAAAATATTGAAATTAAAAGACGTTATTTTGAAATAGGGCAGTAATTAAAAAATATTCGTACAAAAAATGCGAAGACAGCAACGATTTAACAATGCAAAAGTAAAAGACGCGATATGACAACAAAATACAAAAGAATATGAAAGGGCTACTAATTTCACGTTTGCTAACTGCTGAAAAAATGTATCGAGATGCAATCAGATTCCAAAACCCGCGGCTAACATACTGACATCTACTGTACTGAACCTTTGGAACCATACAATGCACAGCACCAACTGTAGGTTTTTATTGGACATACTTCGTTGCTACGGGCAGAATGTTTGAGGTCGATTTATTTGCCAACGGTTTGACCTGCATTATGCATCTCTGTTGCCGGAAATATGCAGCTGCCCGATATTGCCAACGTGAAAACACAGATGTCACGATTCATGAAGCAACCAAACGTGACGGAACCCGCCTCCATGTTCGCCTGACTGTTGCAGGTTTAATTAATACATCTTCTGTATCTTTTACCATAGACTCACGGCTGGGCGTGTGATTACCCTGAAATGTGACGTCCTGAAACCTGAGGTTTGTGACAGAATCTCAGCTTACTGATGGCATGGGAGTGACTGAGTGAATGACCAACCCAGGGACGCATAAATCCCGGGTGACTAAAATTTGTACGGTAGCGCCTAATATTTTTCGGTTCTCAGTATTCAATTTGCCCTCACCCTTCTGGTGCCTAGAATACTCAAGTGGCACCAAGATTTTTGCAAAATTTGTGCACCCCTGAACTGAACAACAATATGGTAGCATTACTCCTAATCTTACGGCCCGCCATTCGACACGATCCTCAGCCAGTTCAATCGTGCAGCTAATACAGAGCTTTTCAACCTTCTTTTCTTAAGGTAGGCATACCACTGTCACGAACGAAACATTTATATGTATCATGAGGTACTGACAATATCAATAACATACAGCTATCATTTACTAGTTTAATTTTATGAATACTTAATAAATGTTTTTCTTTTAATTTAAATACACTTAAACAATTTTAGAAATGCGACTAACATCTCTAAAATAGAATTAGGGGGAAAAATAATTTCTGAATAACTTCGCATACCACTCTCGGTACGCGTACCACGGTTGAAAACCACTGCCTTAATCCTCAAAACTTTGCTGTCTGAACCCCACCTTACTGTTCCGTCTCACTCTTCCCATTCTTGCAAGCTATGTTGGCCGTTTCCCAGTAGATTTCCCAGAATGCCGTACGCTCCCCGTTTCCTTCTCATCTCAGTTGCATCCCGTCTCTGATTTCACTGTCTAACTTTGATTGCATTGAAGACGTCCGTCTCCTAGGATGACGCCATGTAGACTTGTATATAGGTACCAACGTTTCGGAAAAGCTTGCTGCCTCTTTTTTCAAATAAATCCACTTCTTCTTAAACTACCCTGAAGATGGAGTCCGCAAATTCCTTCAAAACGCTGGTACCTATACACCAATTTACACGGCGTCATATCCCAGAAGACCGCCATTAAAGTCTACACAGTAGATGTTACAGTGCTTAATGTCAGAAATTATTTTTCTTGCATTTCCTTAAATAGTCACGCCAGTCTAGGTTTCAAATAAACGTAGGACGTCTGAAAAACTGATACAATTCCCCCACTTTAAAGCAGTGGTTCCCAAAATTTTAATTCACGGAGCACCTGCAAGCCATGATGTTCTGCGCGGAACATTATAAAAAGATGATTCTTCTTTGTGCTACAGGATGTTCAAAAAGTAACTGTGCAGGAACGTCGTAAATACATAACACGTAATAGAGTATTGCACACACAATTAAACCACTTAACAGAACAAGCAAGCGATATTTTTTTTTCACGTTCTGCAGTTTGTCAGTACTGCCAACTGTGGTGTTTCATCACATTCTGTTAGTTTTGCTAGGTCTTACGTGACTAACCGCCATGGTGACAGGCACTTCACAGTGACTTTTCGAACGCCCTGTATAATTCGAACTACCATCAATATTACTAGCGCCAGATGCATTGCCATTTTACATCCCGATTATGCGCCCCGTCAGAAATCGGCTTTTATACACGAAAGAACGGGAGAAATGTAAAACTGAGAAAATTCTAAACATAAAAGTAATTTTCTGCGAACTGTAAACTTGTTTCTTTGGCGGGCCATAACTGGCAGAACAGTGATTTTGACAGGCAATTATTAGCGTAGACTTCCAGTACAACGACAAACTTAATCGAAACTCTTGCACTAGCTTCGTGGACAAAAAGCACGTACAGACGGATAGACAACACTGCCCAGGAAGTCTACGTACACTGTGTAAAGGACACTTATTTTACCACTTGACGGACATAATTTTAATTCTGATAAATGACCAGGGCTGTGGAGTCGGAGTCGGAAGGAATTTTTGGGTGGAGTCGGAGTCGGAAGGAATTTTTGGGTGGAGTCGGAGTCGGAAGGAATTTTTAGGTGGAGTCGGAGTCGGAAGGAATTTTTGGGTGGAGTCGGAGTCGGTAAATGGTACCGACTCCGACTCCGACCTCAGTCTAAAATCTTAACTAGATACTCCAAGTCCAGAGCCCTGATAGCTACAGTAACCATTAGACTTATACTTAAATATAGGTTATAAGTCTCAATGGTAGCCTGATGATTCACGTGGTGGTGATGAAATGTCTTATAGGTTTACCATTATTATTAATGCATATTGAGTTTTTATGAAGAAGTCGGAGTCGGAGTTGGAGTTTTAAAAATTGAGGAGTCGGACGTTTTGTGTCCCTACTCCACAGACCTGTAAATGACAGCGAAAATGTAGAACGATTTGGGAACACTCATTGATGAACAACTGAAAAGCACGTCGGTAATTCCATACACTCTGAACACTGCCACTAGAATTTGACAGTATTAAATCCGTGCATTATTCTTACAATCCATCACATTTACCAACAAAAACACATAACATAATTACAAACTGTACATAGTTTTTAAAAACCCCTACGTGTTTCGGCGCCAAGCACCTTCTGGCACGATACCAACATGCGTCTCTGGCATTAGACCGTCTTGAATCGCAGAGGACGGACTCAGATATTTGTACGCACGCACTGCACATAATGTAAGCACACACTGGACTTTTTTTTTGGTGGTGAAGGGCCCCACAGGAGACGCTACGGACGCACTGCAGCCATGAGGCTTATTGTGCAACCCCACGATGAAGATGAAGATGATGATTATTTTTTGTCCTTTTCCTAGCAATGGAGCACCGGTGGAATGAAAAGGACAGGGGACGGCCGAAGAACCCGACGAAAAACCTGTCCCAGTGCCACTTTGTCCACCACAAATCCCACATGGACTGATCCGGGATCGAACCTGGGCCTCCGCGGTGGGAGGCCGGCGGCTAACCGCCTGAGCCATGGCACGGCCTCACACTGGACTTTGGCCTGGAAATTGTCAATTTATAATAACCACGATATCCATAACGCTGTAATTTTATACTTACCACATATGTATATTTTATAATTTTAACATTTTAAATACCTTAATACCTGTCACTGTACTTCCCAGATTGATGTATTCGTGCTTGTACTTCTTTGTATTTGGGATTTCCTGAGGATGGCGCCTCGGCGCCGAAACATGTAGGAATTTTTAAAACCTACGCACAGTCTGTAATGGTATTAAGTGCATTTGTTGGTAAATGTGATTGACTGCCACTGGAAGGAAAAGTAAATTAAAAACGCGCACTGTGCTTTGAGCACAAGTGGGATGCTGCAGTCATGAGAAGCTGCAGTATTCCGAGTCTGCATGTAGACTCAGCCCACATCCACCAACTATACATTCAGCACTGCAACCCAACACTACACTTCCACCCAGAATACTGTACACGAGTTACGTCACACTTTATTACATATACACGGCGTAATTTTTCTCATATCCGTTGAACGTGTCATGAGGACACACATTTCTCACTGTTATCTTACGTAATAGCACGCCATACATTGCAGCATACATTTCAACAGCGGAGGGTGGCGTGGAGAGTGTTTTAAACAGTAAACTATGAAACACAAACCTAATTCTTTAACGAAGTGTCCTGGTAATTTCATTACAGGTTACTAACTGCATGGCAATATTTAATTTCTCCGTAAAATATTTTATATGAAGCGACCTCGACATTGCACACTAAATAAGGCCCTGGCTGAACAAACTGTTGATAAATATATTTTGTCGTCCCTATATATGTTTCGGTAATCAAATTACCATCTTCAGGGGGCATCAAACGTCACAAGTACTGCTTAAATCGAACTTCTGTATAGTTCCACATTCAAGGATTTTCCCATGTCAAAATCTTTGAATGTTGAACCACACAGAGGTTGGGTGTAAGAAGTACTTGTGACTTTTGATGCCCCCTGAAAATGCTGATTACCGGAACATACGTAGGGGTGATAAAACATATTTATCAACAGTTTGCGCATTTGTTGGTTTAATTTACACTATAATAATATTCACGATGTACAAAACATAAAAACAGGCCCTTGCTGTTTACCTCTTCAGAACCTTTTGTGGCCAGCTGTTGATGAGCTATGAAAGGTCACATTTAAATGCTAAGAGACGCGACTTCTTTCCCAGAGAAGCCGCCCTGCACACAGCTTGGTACGGACAGATGACCTACAGCAGGAACACAGCATCCGGAGACCTGACTACGTCCTAGCGCCGGGTTTAAGAACGTATGTGACCCCTACCTTCAACCACGAACCAGGAGTGAACAAATTTTCCAAAAATCTAGGGCCCACCTCATAATTACAGGGTCCAAGAAAATGACATGAAGCAAGTTCCATACAGACGACCCACAAAGATTAGGGGCCAGCATACAAAATTTAGTTGCAACGAAGATCTGGCGCCCGGGATATTTGCACCTCTGCTACGAACACGCCTCAGTACGTTCGTAGTTTACCAGTCAGGACGGCACAATACCCCAGAAGTCCGGAATCTCTTTCGTACTATATGTGAAGGGCGCATTATGGCAGTTCTGGTCGTTGCGAACACGTCTAACTACGGCACGGTGTAGCAAAATGCAGGCAAATCTCAAAATGTGTCCCTGTACGCTTCGGTCACTACAGGCCATCCTAGGGGAAAAATCAATACATCATTTACGCTACAACATTGTTAGTCATGCTTACACTTCAGTAGAATAAAATATTTACTGAAATCAAATTATTTATTTTATACTAGAAACTTAATAAATTAAAGGCGAAGTGATTGGACTACGGGATCGATAACCGAGAAATCTTGGATCGATTCCCGGAGGGGACAAGGGATTTATTTCCTCTCCAAAGCGTCCAAAGCGAATCTAGGGCTCATCCAGCCTCCGATTTTATAGGTACCGGAAACGTCTGGAGGGGTAAAGCGGCTGGGTCGTAAAGTTGACCAATCAGCCCTCTAGTGCTGATGTTAGGAATGAGTAACGCTACAACTCCAATCCCCAATACGCCTTAACAGCGACCATGGAGACAACTTCACCGATACCTTTGCAGACAGTCAAGAATACATCACCGTTCATGGAACCCAAATGTAACTTCAAAAGCTGTAGTCAGCAGAGAGAAGGGATGGTCACCTAGCATGCGTGGTGGGAACTGCAGGCTTATGTTCGATCTTACAACTTCAGATGACGAGATCCTTATGGAGACATACGCCGATAACTCTACAGGAGAATAAGGAGAACACAAATCTCGGACATAAACAGGGCACAAAAGTGGCACAGAGTAAAATGACGGCATTTTGTGAGCATGATTGTGAACCTACTGGTTCCCCGAAAAGGGGAAACCCCTTGCTCGGCCCAGTAAGTACAAAATACTCAAAAATACACTTCACTATGTTGACAGTTTGTTAGTTACAGACTTCCCAGCTTTCCCGAGGACAGCCTACGTGAAAACACTTCAAATCATGATGTTTTTATAGCTCGCTGAACTGCAAAATAAAGTTCCTTTTTATATTATCGTGGTACAATACGAGTAGAATAACACGTAAACAAACACTCTGAAAACGACTACGTTCATTTTTATACATTTCAATTTAAAAAAAAAACACGACTCGCAAACAAACATTTCATATTGCAGTCGTATCTGCGTTACTTGCTTGTTTATGAAGTTGTTACATTTTCGTACACAAACTAGATCCCAAGAGCGAGCAGAAACTGGTCGGTCTCCTCGCTCACGTGTCATAATGAAGGACTTGGAACCGGTTCGACAGGCTGTTTAAAAATGCAGTAGCTGTCAAGGAGAACAGTAACAGACAGCACCGGCTTCCTCCGTCCGATCTTACTTCATATTACAACGACCAGAACTTGAAAATTACTACAGTTCCGTGGATGTAAAGAATAAACAGTGTTATTTTACGCCGTTTATAGACCAGTTCCTACGTTACAGAAAACTCACTGTTCGTCATTAGCAGGACTAGATTAACACTGTGCAGGGGCATAAGCGCTACTCACTGTAAGAATCATGCAAAACACATGGTTTGAACACACTGTGTGGGCGCGGTGTAGCGTCTGTAATACTAATTCAGGTGGCATATAGTGTGAGTCACTGTGCTTTAAAGGGTTAAAAAAAATGTGTTGCGTTTTCAAATTATGAGGCAGGAAACACTACTGTCAGAGCCTACACTAGTTCAGCGCTAAAGCCGAAATTACATAGTCGTGTAATAAAATAAAATAAGATAAAATAAATCAACGGCATTACATGTTATTTGATTCTTCATATGTTTGTGCGTTTGCTTTTAAGCACCCTCCAGAAAAATTACAATTGTTTTGTACTTCAGGGGTCAGCAACGTAACAACTACAGGTGGGTTCAGTTCCCAAGTACTATCTGCGGAAACAAACCTGCAAGAACTCAAGGAAGACGCACGCTATGAGAGACGCCAACCACCATACTTATAAAGTTTTGTAATCACGAAACTGAATTATTGACAGCACAATTCAATTTCGAAATACTCTGTCAAAGAGCAGAGGCCGCAGTGCCTAGGCCACTGACTAGACGACCGAGGAAGCGTGGCTCGATTTCCAGCAGGGACAAGAGAATCCGCTCTCTTCTCCAGAGGCGTCAAAATAGGCTCTGGGACCCACCACGGCTTCTATTTAATTCCCGGCGGTAAAGCACCTGGCGCGTAGGGCTGACCACTCACATCGATCTAGCGCCCAAGGTTAACAATTAGTGGAGCTATCCTCCAACTCCCTCATATGCCTTTATGGCATGCCCAGGGCCACTTTGCCTATACCTGTTGAAGAGTTCTGATCCTTAAATGTAACGCCATAGAATGAAACACATTACACGGAAATAACGCAAACTGGATCCTTAGGCCCTACATGTGCAGACAGTCCCCGACTCACGTAGTTAAGTTACGCAATATCGGACTCACGCAATTTTAATAACAGTCAAAATTTTGAAATAAAATTTTTGAAATGCGCGCCAAGTTTTTCCTTGCAGAACTGGAAGCGCAGTGAGGCGAAGGTGGCGGAAGAATACTGCTGGGCGATAACACAGACGCCGCAGGGGTCATGCTGCAGCTGATCAGATTCCAGTGTGTCGGGTTTCAACTGGACTCCCTTGAATGTACATACACAGTTGGCCATATGCCTACTCAGTTCCGACTTGCGCAAATTTTGACTTGCGCTGCACCTTGCGGAACGTACCTATTGCGTAAGTCGGGAGTGTGTGTAATACGCAGTACAATTATGTTCTTTCTGCGGATACTTTTCCTTATATAGTTAAACTGTGACAGTCTACGTGGAAATTCGGTTTTCGAATGCGTGGTCGAAAAGTGTTTGGTTCACTAAAATGACATTCTTAAAGTGAATTGCAACAAGCAACTGTGTGTCAGAATACGCCATTTTTCAGAAGCCTTTATTCATCACACTGAAAACCCCTTCGGTTATAGAGTGCTATACGTAGCATCAGAAAGTCCGCGTTTTGACGACGCTATACATATGTACGGGTTTCCTTTGTTTCTCACTGATGTTCAGCGACTACTTCCCGAACAGTTTCGACTGATCTTTAAAATACAGACACGTTGCGCTCTGTGTAAGGTGGGAACTGAATCTTTCAATATAATTTCGATTTTTAGCCCTCAAATAATTTATCTTTTTCGCTGAGCTTTTTCCTTTTTTTATGTTCACAGTTAAAGTATAAATAACACGCGAATTAAAACATTCCGATACTTAATGGAACATCCTTCAAAATCACACCACAACGCGAAACAGTAATCTCGCAATCAACACATTATTCCTATGCAAATATATACATATATAGGCCTGCGTATACTACGCACAAATGCACGTGTGTGTGCGTGCGTGCGCTCTCAGACGTTGAGACCCATTTGACTGCTACAACAGGCCCACACTTTATGGATGCGTTCAGTGTTTAAGTACTCAGCACGACCACTGTTAACGATTCCTGATGCCTTCTGCACGCCAGTAACTTGAACTGTATGACGGGTATTCCGTCTGCATAATTGTCGTTAATCTTGAAATACGCTTCTTCGGAGTCCCTGATCCCTGACATCATACAACAGAACTGGACAGTATCAAGGGTGCACAAATCCCAGTCGCGGTGCGGTGACGCGCAATATTTTCAGCATAATTGTTGCATATTTTCTTTACAACCACGAAATGTGGATCAGTCCCGATCTACGGCACAGAAATTGTCAAATAACAGTAAGGATCAGAGGTCAATCCACAATTTTCAATCCTACGTATGGGACTTCCTTCACGTCACCTTTCTGGAGCCTACAATTTGGCGATGGTTCCAGCAGTTTCAAAAATTTGTCAACCCGTAGCTTAAGCGTAATTTTGTACATAACACGTTATTTTCTCGGACGTACATATATATTTTTTGGTTACCAAACACTAAATTTCATCTCCCCCCCTCCCCGCGGTGGTTACTAATATTATACGAAGTCAATACTCACCAACAGTCAACGTGACGACGATGCAGAACACGGTGAAATGCACCCAGAATTCCATTTTTCTTCCCGACGGCGTCGCAAATCCTCTTCAGAATGTTAACTGCAAACGTAAACGATACTGCATTTGACTAATGTGGAGAAGCCATTAGAATACATCACGTGTGTTGTCTGAATCCCTACTAAAGCACTTGCTAACGGACAGTATTGGGATGCGTTGGTCTTCCCGCAAGACACCAACAAACACACACACTACACACGTACAGGTTGCGTATTAACTGCCGAAGTCACTCTAAACAACACTATAACTTCTGACAAAGTTGTCAGTCAAAAACAGTAGCTGTAGTTTGTCACTTAAAAAACACACAACAAACGAAGACACGGGCAGACACTTTTAAAACGTTTACAACTTACATAAATTCACGTTATTCTTTAATTATATACATATTTATGATATGTTGATATGATAAAACACCAATCACATTACTGTCTATAAGCTAATTTATAAATAAAATAAATATAATAAGTCAGTGTAGGCTGTTTAAAACAGCCGCTAGTTGTTTTAATTTCCCCGTTCTCTCGTCAGCGCCGTACAGAACGACAGCAACACACCAGACCTCCACGCAGCAGCCTTGCCTAATGCGGTCCGTGGGCGAGGGAGCCAACTCGTTCAACAACCAGTCCTGCCAAGTAGGACCGCGCGCCAGCCAACCGACAACGTGCTCAACAGACAGTAACCCCAGCGGCGAGTCTTCATTGTTGTCCCAGTCTCCAACGAACGCGCGAAAGATACGCGCCAAAAAATGCTTGCGATAACGTTGGTATTGCCGTTGCATAACATGTTTTAGTGCTGGTGTTCAGAACTGCGTTGCAAGTCAACACAAATGTCCTGTTTCTTTCGCTAGCCTTAATGTTGTGTGATGAAGACCACAACACAACGAGTGTTATGCGCTAATGACGTGTATCGCCGGCATCCGAAAGTCTCCCTGCCTTCCGTCCTGCGTGTAAGGGTATCAGGCGCAAACACGTGAACGGGTATGTCTTGTGTGTTCGACAGTCCATGCATCTGTTGCAAAGATTTAAGTCTAGTAACGCAGACATCTTCTCCAACTCCCTGATTTCGACCCCGTACCTAGGTTATCTTTCCCGTTCCCCATACAAGAGACAATTAGGCGTGCAGAGTGGCCGTGCAGTAAAGCGAGAGCAAGAATTGGGACCGCTCGAACACTGACATCGCGGGTTCGAGTTCTGCTCTTTACATGGACGTATGTAGACTCAGTCCTTTTTCTGTTTGTGCTGTGTAAGCGAAGAAACCTGAGAACAGACCGATCTCCTAAAGAATGTCGTCTGTTAAAATTTCTGCGCCATTCTGTGACAAGGCAGAAGCGAACACTGTTGTAAAATTCCAGAACAGTTGTTACGGGAACGGCGGGTTCTGCTCAGCAAAATAACCATGGGCGAAGTACAGACCTCCGTCTTAGTACAGTATCTTGTG
Organism: Coptotermes formosanus; assembly: GCA_013340265.1. Classification (NCBI taxonomy): domain Eukaryota; kingdom Metazoa; phylum Arthropoda; class Insecta; order Blattodea; family Rhinotermitidae; genus Coptotermes; species Coptotermes formosanus. The sequence goes on from BLKM01000120.1 coordinate 115,133, forward strand.
AAACAAGAGTAAACTGCCGGTTCCTGTGAGTACGTACCAGGATATTAAATATCAGCAACAAAATGTCTGTTAAAGAACAATGCTTCCGCAAGATTTTCTCAGAAGTTAAAGCGATGAAGTTACGGTACAGTGGAAACTAGCAGGGTACGTAACACAGGAGAGGATTATTCTATCAGTTCCGACTAGATTGAGCTGATGGATATTATTTCACGTATTACTGAATCCTTCTTACGAAGGTGTTAAATCCCTCATCTACCAGAGCCACTCCCTACCTTCTACGGAACCCGAAAATTTATTACTATATGCCTAGCAAACAACCACCGTAAAATATCCTCAGCTTGATGAATTCACTTCACACTCTTAAGTCGCATTGCCTTAACATCAAGTGTAATATTATCCTCCGGTTTTCTTCAAATCTCCGAAATTGGTTCTTCCCTTCAGGTCATAAACCAGCATTTTGTATGCTTCCTAACACCTTCTGTGTGTACTACACGCTCCCCTCACCCCGTATTCACTGATTTATTTAGTGCAATAATATTTGATGAAGAGGACAGTTCCAAGTTATGAAGATCCACGTTATAAAATTCTTCCACCCTCCTGTTACTCTACTTAGGTTCAAAGATTACTCACAGCTCGGCCTGATTAACTATTGACGCTGCTGTTGGAACCTAAAATTTTTTGATAGAGTACATTTATGTTGCAGCGAAATCTGCATTCTTTGCGATTTTCATGCCTCCTTACCAATGGTATTATTTTACTACACATCACAGTCTAAGCTTGTAGAGAAAAGCATATCTGTATGCCATTTTAAATCCAATCGCTAGAGAGATGTCTTACTAGAAGAGGTCAGAATACAGGCACAGTTCATTTGTATGGACGTTATTATTCGTCCAACCTGAAAGGCTTTCAGTCGCCTTTACAGTAACTTCAACACCAAAATTTGAGGCGCGTATACTACTTAGCATAAGGTTTCGTACTGGTTTTATTGACATTATAGATTATTTGAAGGACAATAAAATAAACTTTGGAAGGTTGTCTAACGGTTGGATCAATACACGTAAGGGCAAGAATCACTTGGCAGGTGCATCACTCTAGCTGCAGTAGGAATCCGCGTTATTGTCTGGACGTCACCTGAAACTCACTAATGTATTACAGGGCGTAAAATCATTCAGTTTCATTGTAGGGAGAACGAGGTAACACTCGAAAGCAATGGCAAAGTCTTGAAGAGAGTACTTTTGAGTTTATTTAAGTATGTAATGTGCTGAGAGCTGTATTTCCCAGCAGCGTTCATCGACCAGAGTCTAAATGTAAGAAAAACTGATTTGGCTACTGCTGCTGCAATGAGACGCGGCGCCCCCATCTCATTGTATCATGTGGATGCGCATGCTGCAGTCTACGCACTCCGTGTACTTGCGGGCCGGATCAGCCGCACATGTGTGATAAACTCCGGGCCATTAAGCTAACAAGTTTGTGTATTTGATCCCGCTTTTTTAAACAAATCGCGTGGACGTGATGAGGTTCAGAACTGTTGCTCGCGGTGGGAATGAAGATACGTCTTGCAACTCTTCTGATATTTTGGCAATACTGAGCTTCATGTTATAACTTACAGCTATTGCAAGAAGCAGGTGCATTTTAGTTGATTTGATACTGCTTCATGAGGAGCACACATCACGTTCAGACTGTGAACGCACTATCTGCAGTTCAGGAATTCATACTCATGTGCACGTATTGCATAACAATTACTTTCTAGATGTCGGTTCAAGAATGCATTAGAGGATGAACGAATAATCAGATCTGAATAAAACTTGAAATAGTTGTCAATTTTTTGTAAAATTTATTACTGTTGAATAATATGAGAATCAAACAGCAGTTCTCAAATGGTTATATGCGCACAGACAGACGGACGGTTCACAGACGGATGGAATGACTTTAATAGCAGTTCGACAGGGATGAGAACTTGCCTCATGTGAAGTGAGAGAAACTAGAGGCAGAGACGGTATGTATAAGGGGGGAGAAAGAAAAACGTGCGTGGAACAGTACACCTAAAGAGACAGAGAGAAAAATAAATGGAGGACGTAGAGGAAGAAATAGACAGGAGAGGTTAAGAGTAAGAAAGAAAAATGAGCATGCAAGTAGTCAAAAGCAGCAAAACAGAAGTAGAACAAAACAGACAGACAGACAGAAACAAAATGGTAATAAAACAAAACACTTGAAATATAAACATATTAAAGCAACACGAGAGGACATATAACCTGTAATTAAAAACAAATCAGAAGAAAAACCGAAGAAGAAGAAGAAGAAGAATGAAAATAGGAAAAATCCCCCCACAAAAATATCGGAAAAGTCAGGTCAGCTTCCAAATCCCTTACATAGATTGGCGGGATAAACATGTCTGTGAGTGCTGCAAGAACAGCCATGCCATGTAAACCCAGGATAGATCCGTAATTAAGGTGGCTAGCTACGGCCTGGATGATCAGAATTCGATCCCCGAAAGATGTAAATTCTTTCTCCGTTCGCCATCCCGTTTACACTGAACTTGTTGCTGAGCCAGCCGCATGTCCAGTGGGTACACTCAGGCGATCCGGAGTGGCGCTGAACTCCCGCAACAATCTAGTGCCGATGTGTACGATCCGGGAGTGGCGCTGAACTCCCACAACAATCTAGTGCCGATGTGTAAATACAACGGAGCAAAATTTAACTCCATGCCACCTATACGCCCTCACGTCGTTGTGTCACGTCACGAAGACAAGGTACAGGTGTGACTGTCAACTGTAGATCGCAGGATGGTGTTCAAGGAACTCAAATACACATATGCTCAAACTATGTAAGATTTGAGGTTTTATGGGGGTTTAGGATTCATACGGGGGCCTTCTCGGTTACGACACCGTGTATTTTTTAGGTGTGTACTGGTATTTCGGAGAATCATGCTGCTTCTGTCTCTACCCAGAATCATGCTGCTTCTGTCTCTACCCAGAATCATGCTGCTTCTGTCTCTACCCAGAATCATGCTGCTTCTGTCTCTACCCAGAATCATGCTGCTTCTGTCTCTACCCAGAATCATGCTGCTTCCGTCTCTACCCAGAATCCTACAGAGCGTCGTAACCCACAGCTCGCAGTCACAATCCAGAAGAGCGGAGTTGCAGATATTCATTGTTACAGAAGTCTGTGAGTATATATCAAGAAATGTAATATATAGAACGATGTCCAGGGTCTAACAATACACAACAAAACCCACACTCTCGTCTGGAAGCACTAGTTTATTCTTTCTAATTCTAAGTACTTATTTTAAGGTCTCAAATTATTAATTTATAATTTTTGTCACATCTCCCTGGGAATACTACAAACTTTTAGATTTAACTTTCTCAGCTAATCATACTCTTACGTTGTCTGTGAAGCTGAGAGCTCAACATACAGGCCTGTATGCATGAAGTGATATAATATAAAGCGATTTATATAATAATTCTTTAATGTGTTCCATGTCCGTGCACTGTATCATACAAAAATAATATTCACCAAATAATGCACCAAAATACATACAGTCTTTATTCGTATAAAGCTCCTACATGTTTCGACCCTGCTTCGTCATCTTCAGGGAAAATATTCTGTTACACTGTTGCATGCACTTATACAGTTAAGTCAGGGTATGAACTGCCGCTGCGGCAGTTCATACCCTGACCGCGGACAGTACAAAATACCTCTCAACGGAGGATGAAACAAAGGCACATTCTCACTTAACTGTACAAGTGCATCCAACAGTGTAACAGACTATTCTCCCTGAAGATGACCCAACAGAGTCGAAACATGTAGGAGCTTTATACGAATAAAGACTGTACGTATTTTGGTGCATTAGTTGGTGAATATTATTTTTGCATAATAATTTTTCTTTGCTGTTTTATACGCCTGAAAAATGCTCCTTGAGCGAAACATGTCACACTAACCCTATAAAGACGAAGCGTATCTGTTTTATATAAGGACTCGGCGCGTACCGCGCTGTAAACACTCTCCACTTCGGTTATAAAAACCAGTCTCTTAATGTTTTATAAGGCAAAAGTTGCTGTTTGTTCTGAGATCCGTACAAAACACATAAACGCAATGTGGGCACCACGTAGAATTTTTTAATGTTAAACCTGGTCGTATGTAAAGTTACCGCTAGGCTTTAAAAGGTTAAAGCCAAACACCATACTAAAAGAATTTATCATCATACATGATGTAGTTCACGCTAGTGGCGATAGAAAATACTTCACTACGCAGAAAAAAAGGGCCGCGCGACCACTATGTTCTACACCACGTCTTGCAAAGAACGTTTTCAAACAGCACGCCACACCCCGTCCACTTATCGTTACTGAAATAATAAGACGTGTTTTTTCCGCGTATCGTCTCATACATTTCCCCTTTATTTCCCCAGCTCTCAGGGCCACAAAGCTGAGTCACGAACAGTAAATGTACGTAATGTTTGCCCGGTGCAGATCAAATAGAAACACCGCAAACTTCGTGCTCCAAAATGCATTGCTTAAAATCACTGGGGATTTTACGCAACAAATCCTTGCGACCTAATATTAGAATATTCAAATATTAATACTAGACATTAAATCACCATGGATCTGTGGCAAATAGAAGGAAATTCATAGAGCATAATAACTTCCACTAGTACCCTGTCACTTGCACGTACGGATGGGCAGCCATGGACTTTGGTTGCCACAAAAACGGGAAGTTTCCAACGTGAAGTGCCCTTTGTCACATTGCAAAGCAAGGGCATACTGTAGCAAGAAAAGCAAGTATGATGACTGTTACTATAGATGTCTTTCAGATTTTCGTGCTTTGGAAACAAACCTGCTCCGGATGCACGGAGAGTGGTGCGTAGGAAAATATTGTCCATCAGTTCCATGGCACCTGATAAACCACGCAGGCATGTAGGAACACATCATTCAGAGTAAAGAGCACGACTTTTTAAGCGCCAGCCTGAGGCACTTAAAAATATAAACACTCGAAGATAAAAAACATTAAAACGCAGGACAAAATGCAGCAGAGGTATTCTACACAGTAAAAATAATGGGTACAATTGTTCATGTTCCCGTCAGGACGGTACAGAGGGAGAGGAGAGGTATGGCTCCACTTATCCCTCACCTCAGCACTACGTGGAGGTGAAAACTCAAGTTCACGACCCGGCCGATTTAATCCTGGGGAAAAAATCCCTGGGTACTCTTAGACAAGGAGGCTGGGTGAGTCACAGGGCCCTTCTCGACGCCCCTGCCGCAAATCGAACGGCTGATCATCCAACCAGTACCCTAGTGCCTATATCTGCTACTCCATCCCCGCTCCAACCGTATAAAGTATAGCTGTCACTGGAGAAGAGTATACGCAGCTGGGGACACAACATGCATGTGTGCAAGCAATTGAGACTGCATAAGTATGAAGTGCTGTAAGAAATTCGAAGAAGTGTCGCTGTTAAACAACCTGCTGCACCTCACATTACGGATTCCCCTGCTGATGTACGAAAAGAGGACTTTTCTGCCAAAGCTGTGACGCCTGTGCCTTAGAGTTACATGGATCCCTTCAGGTAATTAATGAGTTTTGCGGTGTTTCTTACAGTGACATTATTTTGTCTGAACAACATAATTTGTCACTTGCTGTGTACCCTCTTATTGTATGAGACAGAGGTCTGAAGCTCAAACTCAAATGCTATGCAGGCCAAAAGGATAATTTTGAAATTTAAGGCAGTTGGCTTTTAGCGCCAACAGAAGAAGCAGTACACATCGGTCTGTCACTTGTCGACGTCCAAAGACACTGCGGAGAAAACTGTCAGAATACTCGATGTATCTGGATGTAATCGCCGCGTTATGGAACAGCTTGCTTCCTTGTTTAAAGACGAGAAGCAAATTAATTAAATACATCTGATTTTGTAGTTTATACCTCCTATAGCGGGTATAATGTCTAGTTTTAAAATTGTACCTCTATAATGTACTAATACACTATATCATTAATGAAAATGGATAAGTTGCATTCAATCGCATTAAAATCTTGAAGGGTAGGCCTAACGCACGAGAACGTTCCACTGTGCATAAATACACTTGGGGGTGGGCTTTGGATGAGTGACGTGCCACGAGATCACACGTGACTTTCCTCACACTGGAAAGAATCATATTGCTGGAGGCATAAGTCAAGAAAGACTTGCAGTTACTTATCTTGATAGGATACATCGAGACATTCAAAGCGTATGATCGTAAACTACAACTGTATTTTACACCATTTCTTCTTACCATCTGGAGGGTGCTACGAGTTTCGGCTTAATACTTCAGTAGGCCACCATTGTACACTGGTAACCAACTACATGAGAATAAAACAAAAACAAATATAGCCTGCAATATTGGTTAAGGTAGGTTTGGAATCTCAATCTTACAGCTTAACGATTAAAAATTTCCCATGCTTTAAAGCCCAATCTTTCTTTTAAGATAATACTCATTATTAGCAATATTTTAGAAAATAGCACTAGTGCTGTTAGGTAGCCACTACAGCGTGAACTATATTTAAGGACTGCGTGTCTTTCTTCACGTGGAGTACAGCAAACAGTGTAACACATTTGAACGGGGGTGTACCTTAAACAGTGTACCACATTTAAACGGGGGTGTACCTTAAACAGTGTAACACATTTAAACGGGGGTGTACTTTAAACAGTGTACCACATTTAAACGGGGGTGTACCTTAAAAAGCTTTGGCTCCCTTAAATTCGGATTAAATTTCTAAACAAGAACCATTACGTTTATATGCATGTTTGGCGTAGAAAATATATTTTTAATACTTATTTTCTTTTGCTTTTCCTATGTCCTTACCTTAATTTCTGTACCGAACTATGGAGCTGGCACGAATCTGATGCCTTTCTTTCTTAATTAGTAAGGGTCAGTATATTACAGCAGTGTTTCTAAAACTTTTTTCTCACCCACCACTATTACAATACAAGACATGTACACGTACCACTATCACAATACCAAACATTTACATGTAGTTCTGGGTACTGCAAATATTAATGCCTTGCATCAGGATACGGGTCTTCCGGTATGTTTCGCTCATTGGCAAGTTTGAAGTCTTCACACCTGCTAACCGGCGAAAAAACAAAGCTGTGGAAACCTCAAACTTCGCAGTTGCTACTTTTCTAATGTATCACGATTAGACGACAGAGGAGAGTGTGTATTTATATTCGAACAATGAAATAGTATCTTGGTATACATTTTACGGATGTGGTCCTCTACATTTCAGCGCACGTAAACAATATTAATATTACAATCAACGTTTCTAAATTTTAACTATTGAAAAAAAATTCCTAAATTTCTTCACGTACCAGCAAGCGGCCGTCCACGTACCACCAGTGGTACGCGTACCACCGTTTGAAAGGCACTGCATTGTAGCATAGACTGTACCACCCTAGGGGCTCCCTTTGTTTAATACGCTCTGAGTAGGATTTCAGGGACATGATACAATAGACGATACAGGTATATAGGCTCCCAGTGGCCGCGCGGTCTAAGGCGTAGGTCTGCGACCGTTCGCTTGCTGGGATTGTGGGTTCGAATCCCTCTGGGGGCATGTATATCTGTCTCTTGTGAGTGTTGTGTATTGTCAGGTAGAGGCCTCTGCTACGGGCTGATCACTCGTCCAGAGGATTCCTACCAAGTGTGTGTGCATGTCTACTTGAGTGATCTAGAAACTTGAACAATGAGGCAGCCTACAGCCGAATTGGGCTGTTGCACCACAGGAAAATAGGTATAAGGCATATACATACAAGTACATATTTACTTGAAACCTTCGCCCTTCTGGGATGTTACGCGCTGCAGAAAAAACCAAGAAGATCAAAAGCGTCAAATACACGGCGGCGGAAGACTGAAATCTCACATACTTATTTGTTTGTTAATTTACTAAAATTGACAAGAGTAATTTCAATTGAACTCTCCAAACTAAAGCAAATCTACGTTATAAATAGAAAGAGGAAGGGTACACGAAATGCGTGTCGACGATTGTGTCTCTGACGGAAACAGAGTGATCCTTGAAATTCGGTCTTAAGATTGCAGACAAAGCTGCAAAAGTGAATGGATATGGCTTGGCGTCTTTTCGTTACAAAAAAGTTAATTATTCATATTAAAAATATATATATTAATTATTTGACGCGTTAAAGCGAACTTTCCTAAACCGGTATGCTATTGCACCAGACACGAGGGAGTCAGCAGGAAGCGTCGCCATTTTGGAGGCCTTGCAAGGTGTCCGCTGCGCACAAGCAGCACTCTGCTTGATGGGCGCTCAGAGGGGATTCCCAAGATTGAGGGTATTTTTGCGGAATTGTGGAAAATCTGTGACAGGGAGAAAAGCAAAGGCAGAGACAGTTTGTTACTGACATACTGAGACTTCAGAAATATAAGGACTGCATTTTGGATTCATTTTTAGAATACTTCTTGTGTTGCATGCGTGCGAAACGTATTGTATTACACACACTCAACTTAATAAATTTAAATACTCAGGTCACTTAAAACGCTGTTTCAATTGCAGAATTACACCCCTATAGTGTGATAGGAGAAGGTATTTTTACCATCGTGGTGGGTAGGCTATGATTATTTCAAAGCCTTTGTTTTATTCGTTTACAGAAACCGAGGAAGTGCATAGAAGCTTGACCGGGATTCGAGTTGGGAACTCTTGAATAGAATTACAGCTACAAAGGCTAGCTGGTGTAAGGACTTGTCACATTACGAAATTTTAAGGTCCTACATTTAGAGCTTTCGAGCCCAGTGACGCAGAAGCAGTTCAAAATCTGAACAAATCTTACGTTCTGCGCCAGAGTGTTTTTTCCCCCGTAATTATTACAACAAACAGCGATTATTTGCTTATACAGTATTAATTTACTGAATTTTATAATGGAGGCGCCTTGTTTATTGTGCGGTACGAAATGAATATTTGTGTATAACAGAGGTTAATTTTGTAGCTGGCCTTTCTTCACGGAGGCAAGGGTTTGATCCCCGGCCAGTGTACCTGGGATTTGTGGGGGAAAGGAAAGGACAGATATTCCTCCGCGTAATTCGGTCGCTCTCTGTCAGTATCATTCCACCAGTGCTCCACACACTGCTTCGTCTTATTGCTGCTTTTATCAGATGGAAAAGCGGGCGAAGACTGAGAGCCGTCAGACTAAGAAATGCTCTGCCGGATGTCTGGGAACACTCAACAGCCAAAGGACTTTCGATTGGTTCTTGCCCCCCCCCCCCCCCCCCACCTGTTTTTAATAGTCCTTCTACGCTCACGCTACTAATAGCCGGCCTCTCTCCCAGGCCCGTAGCCAGACCATGAACACAGTGGGTTACCGGTTTCAGTACGGCTGCATATACGTACGTACTTTCATGTACGTATATGATGCTCTGTTATACACATACTGTGTGCATATGTTATGCATGCATAAGTATCAGGGGCTTCTTTGTCGCGGCCACCAAATCAACACTCAGTCACATAACGCGCTGTATAACACTGCACAAAACATCTTGCACATACAAGTACATAGGCCTACATTCTTGAAAATGAGTGGTTTGCTACGGTAGAAGTTCAACAGAAGGAACACGTGTGTGCGGTTGGGTGTCGCACGTTTTTTGAGCGGCCTGTTCACCATGTTTGTCTTTGACTTTTTTCAAATACTTATCGGGTGCTTCCAGATTTGTAGTGGGTGCATTGCAACCACTTCCACACCCTGGCTAAGCGCCTGTTCTCATCGCAGAGGTTCGGCTTCGCTCCTGGGCCACTTCACGTAAGATCTGTGGCGGAAGAAGTGGCATTTGGACAGGGTTTTCCGCGAGTATTATCCCACCAATGTCCCGACCTCACTTCCGCTTTAATAATATTCTTATCAGAAAGATAATCAAGCGACGCCTGGAAACGTGCGTAAGGAAGCCGAAGAATATTCGACAGAAAAGCAGTTTCACATTGTTTCTACTTTAAAGAATTGATGCAGCCTGTCTTGCTTGCATATCAGATTTTCAATCTACCGCCATGTTGATTATGCTGATGAAAAGGAGTTAAACGTAATTACGAAATAGAAACCTGCCTAACGACGTGCCATTCTTATGGAATGTAACCAGATTCGTTTAACTAATATCTACATATAATAGTGACGCCCGAAATCGGATACGGCAGCGCTTTACTTGTACGCAGGGCGTCGAAACGTAACGACTCGGGCCGTATTACCTGTGCATGAATGCTGAGTTCTTGATTGCCACAGACTTGGTCAAACACTTCGTGTAATGGGGATGCTTCTAAGAGTCTGGACTTGCTAAAACAACCGCAGATGACGTTCTCAGGTACTGCTGTGAAGACGGATAAGACAAAAAACAGCCCTGCTCACGCATTTCTTTTCCTTTCGCGTAGGGATTTGCAAAGTGTAATGAAACAGACGTGCTATAAAAACAGGAAGCTCCAACATGTTTGATAATCTCCAGATGCATGACGTCAGTGCTGAAAGTGTCAAGAAATTATAAATGTAATATACAAATTTCTAATTTCAGCACAAGGCTTTAGTGTTTGTCTTCAAAAACTTGACAGTTAATATTCCCTGGCAAAGTAACGAAGATAAATAAACATGTTAGAAACATTATTCCTGTAATTTATTCGTCGGTTTATTTCACCATCCTAGGACTAAAAATAGCTGCAGCTAATAAAGGAAAATAAGAAAGCGAAAAAGACCTACATTTATCGTATTTAACGACGTTTCAGGAGCTGCGTAATTTATTCAGGTCAGATTAATAAATTAGTGTAAATGACGAATTTGGAAGGACGTGGAAAGAGGCGTCTGTGGTCCCTTCAAAATACTGGTACTCTAGTTGTTTGGAAGGTCCGAGAAAACCCCAAATCTCATTGTCGGGGATGGAACCCTGCACCCCTAAATAAGAAATGTCAGTACTAATCACTTAACAGAAATCCGTACTGTAACGCACACTGAGCATCGTGGTACAGTGATAGCACTACATTTGTGTTCAAATCTAAGTCTTTTACCGGCTGTTAAAACTCAAATATTTTGTGGTTTTCTTCGGTATTTGCATGCAAAAGATGGACAGTATATTGAAACAGGCAACTGTCTCTTTCATCAGCCCTTACATCTCCATCACTCACGACCACCATCCCATCTTTTTGTATGCTAACTAAACTCTGAAGGTGGAAGAGCATCTTTATACGTCCCAAGGCTTAATCAACCCAGCATGTAAGTTCGTCCATGTCCCACACTTCTGAATCTAATCTGAAAAGCACGTTACATGTAGAAACCCTCACAGTTTGTGCTCTTTATCTACTGTAGACTAGTTAAAGTTTACAGACACAAGTTTAGCAAAGTGTACTGCAAGCAACTACTTTATGAACAGAAGCCGAAAAAATTGTGACTCGAAAGAGGGCAGAGACACCAGCTCTGATATATTTTTCATGCTCTTATTCTGTCGTTCTATGTAAATGTCGTAATGTCAAAATGCCTGAATTATGCAAAAAATGCTTCCTTCCAAACCCTTTTTACTGTAGTTCATTAATGATTCAGCTACATTCGATACTGCATACTGAGACACTGGCAGAGTCCTAAAATATATTGTAAATAAAATAAACCAATACAATATAAAATAAAATGCTTTCTTTGCGAGTTTAATACCTTGATACTAATGTGCGGCATTTACAGATCGACTGTTGCTGCAAAGCGAAGTACCTACTTGAATTCTTTTGTCAAAACAACACAACAATCGATAGGCAGGGTACTTCGTGAAATGACAGACCAAACAGAACGAAATACACATCAGTGTTGTAGATAACAAAGGTAATATGACACTCACGAGACAAACTTCCTTATGGTTAATACAGAATCTCATACGTCATAGCTCTCGAATTAAGCCCTGAAAACAAGATCTCACTGAAAAATGACGCTGTGAAGCTGATCGTTTCTGGAAAGGCACGTGACGCATTGAGCGGTGTTATCAGCAGTCGCAACATTTGGCACGGATCGTGACTGCGACAACCAATGAAGCACGCTGATTCCTGCTATCCTCTGGTCCTGTCCGTAACTACTAACAATTCTGTTAAAAAATATAGCGACAGAATAGGAAACCTTACCCTTACATACATTGGCCTATTCTGAGCAAATCTACGGAATTCGGTTAGAACTTTGTGTACAGTAGACTTTAAAGAGGACTTGAAGGAATAAGCATAAAAATAATTGGAGTTTAAGAGAAAGAGTATATGTAAGTATTGTAAAGCGGGGATAAATTAATCACGTCATAAGGGTGTTAAGTAAGAATTTTATTATATGGCGCTCCGTGCTTGCTGAGCCAGACTAGGCACACCCGCGCTTATAAGGATGTTCACAGCGCCATAATTTGAAAACCCCGTACATTGACAGTAGCTGAAGGCGAGGAATTAGCCCCACTTTCCGACCGCTTCAGTTTCCAGTATCAAATAATATAGACTATTGCGGGGGCTCTAGAATCATTTTGGAGCTAACTGCAAAGACAAATCTCTAACTTCCACATCCCCTCCCCCTTCTCTTTTTACATACGGTTTTCAGTCCGCAGTCGACGGAAAGCTTGCGAAGCAAGCAATGAAAAAAGCCCGCATCAGGAAACTGAAATAGATTTATGGAGACACATATAGAAATAATGAGACTGGAAGGTATTTTGCTGCGAAATTGCAGCGCGAGTTCAGAAATGTAAGGGAAGGTAAAAGACTGGTTTTCAATATGCTGTTCAAAGTAAATACCATTTTGTTTTTACTGTGGAATTTATAGTTGTTTAGTCTTGGGTTTTCTTAGAAACAGGCAAACAAAATAAATTTGTTTCGTCAGCACCAGACGCCAAACCACATTACTGTGTCAGCTGTGAGCGAAATTCTGCATACCAGTATGCTGACTGCCCTTCGGTGTAACCCTGCAAGCAGTAGAAGTTTTACTAACTAATACGCCGCCGAAGAAAAAACATTTCTTTTAACATACAAGAATAATTTATATTACTTGTAAGCCATAAACTGGCATATTCCTATAACCTACTCTTCAGGCGGTGTATACAATATGCCCAGATCAAACCTTCCAGTGCGTTTACACAATATATATTATGCACAAGGTGGAAAATTTCGAAAGTGGATGGAGGTTTAGTGTTAGCGTCAGGTTCTGACTCTATACTGTTAAGAAGAGTTCTGGTATACCCACTGGACAGGAGAGTAGATGGGCCTCATTTTCGTTGTGCACGAGGAAATAAAGCGAAGAATTCGTCCCCCTGTCGGGAAACTAACCCTGTTCATTAAATATTTAACGTAGTCAAAAAAACAGTAAATTGCCTTCATTGAAATTAAGTTCCTCTGTAATTAAAAATCCGCAATAAAAGGCATTATAACAATTCGACACTATTCAAAGGTATGTCGAACTTTGTTTTTTTTTCACGACCGTGTATGGCACGAACGTTTAAATGTCACCCTTAAATTATAAGTTTGGATTAAGAAATATGGATATATCCTTTTCTTGAGTTTTGCATTCAAAACAAGGGTAGGCCTAATATCTGATCACCAACTGCCTTTGAAGCCTGAACACTCACATGTATAAATACGGACGTCAACCCGTAACACGCCACCAACAAAATGTCTGACTCCGAAACGTCTGTTCTTAGACTTCTGAACATGACTGTCTTTGTAGAGAACGTGCTTTTTCATTTCTTGACAGTCCAAGATACTTGCCCACAGCTCCCTACTGGTGTAAATTACAAGAAGCAAGCTTCTGAACTGCTAAAGTAAGGATGAGGTTTTACACCAAACACGATGCCAGCCCAGCTCCCTCCCTCCCTGCCAGCACCCGCACAGTCTGTTTCCCTAGTATACTAATTTCTATCCTGCCTTACTTCCTGATTTTTATAGTTACCCCATTCTGATCTATAATGTCGTGATCGCTTCCTTTCAGATCCTTTCCAATCCAGCAGAAATCCATAGCCATATAACTGACTATATATATATATATATTTAATGTGTTCCATGTCCGTGCACTATATTATACAAAAAACTTTAAACACCAACAAATGCACAAAGAGTTTATTCTCGTCAATTATAACACACTCCTACATGTTTCGACCCTGCTGGGTCATCTTCAGGGAGAAACCTTCCGTTGTCGTTACACTATGTTGCACTATACAGTTGAGTGAGAATGTGCTGTTGACTGTGCACTGCACAGTCAACAGCACATAAATATATATAAAGTTATAAATAATTACCAGGTGTTACTTTTTAATGTTTGACCTTCATCTTTACAGTTAAAAAAATCCACTTTATTATTCTACGGGAAGTTAACACAATTTTAATGGCGCTAGGGTTGTGATGATAGTGACAATAATGTCAGGAGGAATAAGAACTTAGCGTTTGAATTTTAACATTTACCATTCCGTGTTGGTGTACGATGACAGACATATGTAACCAACTCCATATCTCCGTTAGCATTTGAAATTAGAAAAAAAAACACGTGGTTACTACAGAAGGTTAATTATTTGAAAAAAGCTTTCTTACACCGAAATTCTAAAGCCAGTCACTTGATATCATCCACTCATATTTCAACAACGAAACACCGGCTTCAGTAAAGTGCATTTCAAAGTATGTTACACTGTATTAATATCAGGAATTTTTAAAATTCCTTCTGTAATCTACGTTTTCTTAAACATATAAAACATGTAGCTTCATTATATAAATGCGAGACCCACAGCATGGTAATGCCTCTACATCCCTCGTATTATGGCTGTTGATATCAATAATAACTGTTAGTTCTGATCCGGATACTTCAGTGCAGGAAAGAGCCTCTTAGTTGCTTGCTGACAGCGCAGCACAGATGCTGTACGCCTCGAAAGATGCGCACTGTGGTGTTACGGTAATCCTGCCTTGAAACTCCTTCAGAACTGCTTCAGGCACTGAAGGAGCTTACAGCCGTTTCAGCACTTCAACTTACATCATGTTACACAATTCGAATGCTACAAACATGAGAGTGGAGAGGTGACTTCTAATGGAAATTTTAGCTGCACAGGTCCATAACTTCGTCAGTAAGTACAGCTGTAGCAAACTATCGTTATTACTGCCACAATTAGCCATTAGATGAGAGACGGTACGGCACGCACTTCAATTGCGGCTAGCACTCAGAATTATTCGTGCGCTCGAAAATCAGATATGAAATATTAATTGATTTTCCTCAGGCCCTGGAAATGCTGGGTTATTGGGCCTATATTAATTATGCCAAGTAGCACTTCATGGAGCAGATTTCTTCTTGAGATGCTGAAAATAAATCAGCTTCTCAAGAAACTTGCCGCATTTACGCCGCTTCAGAAGCCTTCTGGCTTGTCTTTTGGACAAAAAAGTTTATTACTTCTTTTACAAGAGTCCGCCATTAGTTCCCATCCTAAGCCCGATGAATCGAATCCACACCCTACCACGCTATTATTCTAAGATATACCAGACATTTCTACAAGCAGAAAGTCACAAATTATTTCAGTGAGATTTTTACGGCGTTAACGCAAAAATAATTTAACAAAATTGCTATGTGTATTCACGTACAAGAATTTTGCATGATTCATTAAAAAGTATAACGCTCCATAACTGTCGCCCGGGTCATGCATTATTAATCTGAGCTTGTGTCATGCCTTACAGACAAAGAGTTTCGAAGAGAGGATTTCCCAAATAGATATTAAAAGAAAATTAGAAATATATTTTATTTATAATCTGCTTCGAGTTATAATGTATTAGATGGAGCAACAAATACCTATTCTTATAGCTGCATGTGACAGATAACGTGTTTGCCACACAAAACAGCAACTGTAACAGACATATTTCAACGCGTTTAGCATCGTCCCTTTACAGAGAAACACGGTTGAAGGACAGCAGAGATAAAATAAGAGAAAAGGGAAAAGGCGTACAGCACTTTCACATTTCACATCAAAGGAAAAAGCGACTGTGAAGCTGTGAAGATTAAATTAATACGACAAGAGAAAGCTCTCGCAGAAGATCAAAGACAAAGAGGATCACTGATGCAAATGATAGCTCTGTAAACGGGAAACTGCATTACTAAATTGAAGATGCACCGGAGAAAGACCTTAGCAACATGAAACAAAGAAAGGGGGGGGGGCCGCCCAAGAATAATCATTGTAACGCAAATGTTGAAGGGTTTGTTAATGTTGTTTGATGCACACAGAAATATTTGCAAAGGGATTGGTTGGGTTCGGAAAAGATCAACAAGAGGGAAGAAGTCCAAACTGAAAATAAGCCTCTATCGCTAACGTGTCTTGAGTTTGCTGTTCTGAATATACACGCGGCTTTGCTTCTTAGAAACGGCTGTATTCCAACGCCGCCCCCCACACAGCGGCCTAAGCTCTTAGTTCTGCTCTAACCCCCCCCCCCCCACCTGCCCTAGTCAAACACAGACTCCTTTTAAGGAAATAAAGAATAGACTCTTAAATTACAATCAAATGTCACCTACCTCGAACTTGAAAATAAGGGATTCAGGTGAAGCATGCATTGATGCCTCTTTCTCTACAAATTTCAGCCAATTATGTTGTCTTCAGAAATGTACTTGACGTAAAATAATGTTATAGTAATTAAACAAGCAATGAATATTGCATCAAAATCGTTCACTGAGGGCAGTAAACCATTTAATAATCACAGCAGCAAATTGTAGACTCTCTCCTTTATTTACACCGCAGTTTGCAAGCTATTTGGTTCCTCAGTTCATCTTCAGGGAAAGCAATTGTAAACACGGCAGCAGAATGTGTAGAATTTTATTATAGGAACAGTCATAAAATCTGAAAATTTTGTAATGCGAATAGGATATAAAAATGCCTTTTAAATTACATTTTAAAAACTAAATATAAAATTTCCGGTTACGTCTACCTCCCATCGGATTCTTATTCATAAAATAACATTCTGCACATTCCACGGCTGTCTTTAAAAATGCTTTTCTTGACTATGATGTGCAGATCGAATTACGCGGGAATTTATAACGTACACGAAGAAGGAGGTAATATGTCTGTGTGTTCTATCGTTGTGTGATTAAGTAATTGCAAATTAATAACGATTGCTGTCTTCTGGTATTTCACACCCATTAAGCAGCAACCTTCACAGTCACTACAGTGAAAACCTCAAATACCAATAAACACAAGTGCTGTATAATCTCTCTTTAATGACAAATATAAAACACATTACTAAAATTTAAATATTTCGTTCGCTATTGCAATGCCCTTGCGCTTTTAAATAAGCATAAAAATCGCAGTCGCTGAGTTTTCCAGTGAAAACATCCCCTCAGAAATGTAACCTCCATTTTATCATCAATATTGTGGTGAGGGTTAGGGTAGCTTCCACTCATGCATTTCGGCGTTACGCGCTGTTTTTCAGGAAATCAAAGACTGCATAAATTTTAATGTGTTTTTAGTGTGTAGGATATTGGAAGAGAGGATTACGAGTGGTTTGTTTCTGTCATAAAATACTAAAAAAAGAGGTTTAATAATTTGTTCATTCATTCTTAACATGCAGTTCATATGATGGACTAATAACACATCCACACACTTTCGCGCGGGCAAGGGTCTTGTCTCTACCCAGCTCCCAGAGACGCGGCTGTCACAATAAAATCCTCCGCATTTTACAAGCCCAAATATTGTATTAATTTGTTTAAAACAGCCGGCCACTGGTCCGTATCCTTAGCCAGATGAATCCAGTACATACTCTCCCACCCCATTTCTTTAAGATATTTTTAATATTATAAAATTACCCTCCCATATTAATTGTATTTTTATTGCAACTGTATTTGTATGTGTATTGTATTTGTATCGTAATTGTATTTGTACTGTAATTGTATGTATTGCTTGTAATATGTCTCCTTTATTGTTTTTGTAGTTTTGTGTGCTGTGTTCTGTTTGAGTGTGGTGTGTTATTTTGTGTGTTGTGTCTTATTGTGGTAGCACTGCCACCGGGTACAAACCCATTTGCAGTCAAAATAAAAAATAATAATAATAATAATGCTATACCATTCCGTCTTGCAACCAGAATTCTTTCTTCGGGTTTCCCAGTCAAAACATTAAGCATTTCTCTTCTCCTACTTGGATACCGATAACGAAATCACAGCATCTCTCTTGATTTTATTATCCTAATAATGAAGTACACATCATGGAGCCCTTAATTATTAAACTTTAACCAGTATCTCGTTCTTCTTGTCTCTTAGGTTCACATATTTTCCTCGGCGCCCTCTTCCCGAAAACCCGCAGTTTGTGTCCCGATCTCACCGTGAGGGACACAGACTTACAGCCGCACAAAACAACAGCTACTGTTACAAGTCAGTGTCTTTTAATCCTTACGTTCTTACGTAGCAGACGACAAAATATTCTGAACTGAAACGTAAAGCACTCTCCCAGATCAGTCTGCTCTTAATGTATTCATAATTATAATTTTGATTTATTGGTTTCTTTACCAAATATTTGAATTTTGCCACGTCCTTCAAGGATTCATTACCTTACACGTCATAAATTAATTATAAAGGTATTTGCCTTTAGTTTAACAGCCTTAACACAGAAGGGCGTCATCGGCAAAGAAAGCGTGCCTGGAGCATCAGCGACACAACCTCAAGCTGTTTCCCTAAATACGGTCTTAATATTAATCTCCCACATTCTCCCTGATCATCAAAGTTTCCACTACCTAAGAGATTCCTTCAGCAGGTTTATTCATAAATTTTCCACAGTTTCAATCACATTACCCTCTCTGTACAGTCTCCGTAGTAACTTTTAGTTACACCTATCCAAAAACAGGCCTAAATTATGAGCTACACAAACTATAAACTTCCTCGTTCAGCAACATCTTAAATAGCCCGTTTGATTCGTCCCCTTTAGGTCAGCATATTTTTGAGGATGATTTGTTTTAAATGCTTCTAATGTTGACTCTTATCCAAAGGCATGTGACAACGTTTCACACCATAAATACAACTGGTGGAACTTTTCACACACACACACATGCGCGCACCGCAACTTACTCCCTGGAATAGACATTTATAGACTTAAAAGGACAAGGACTCAAATAAAGGGACTCCGTTATATACTTATGTTAGTAGGTGACGTTTCGGAAACACGACAATACAAAATACGTACCACTTAAGGATTTACACAACAGCAATGGGCTTTATTAGAGGTTAGCATAGCGTGCACCGGAAGAAGTCTGCCTGTCACTTCCGTGTATATTCTGTGTGTGTGTGTGTGTGTGTGTGTGTGTGTGTTATTGGACAGAGAGTCACACAAGACAGCGCACGCAATTACCGTTTTACATATTCGACAATTCGTATGTTGGAAAATGATAAAAACTGGAAGTGCGATGGGAAGCTTCAAAGCAGTAGCCAGATGGGAAAGGGAAATTTTCAAAATACATTATAAAAATGAAGACATAGCTGGATTTAGACTCTGTGCCACGCAAGCACAGACGATATAGCTAGGAGGGACACCTGTGTTCAGAAAGGGGAAAAAACAACGGAGAAATAGCAGAGAAAGAGAGAGAGCGAGAGGCTTGTTTGGATAATTCTCGGCAGAAAATCTTGACAGAGTGCCAAAGTGTTGTGTTCGGACATAGAGTAGCAGCGTGACTCGCCAGCACTTGCCACTAGGAATGCGTGTACCGGCCCTGGCGCGACAGATTTTTGGCTTTCTTTCACGTAAGTGTTAAAAAATAAAGCCATGTCAGTGCATACGATGGCACCTCTTGGGATACACTTATGTGTTGCAGGAAAACCTCTCTTTAGCGATTTCATCTCAATATGCAAATATTTTCCTTTTACGCCAATAATCCTAATTGCAAAATATACATTGGGAAGTTCGAGGTTACCTCAACACGAATAACAAGAAATGCAAATGATTTCAAATGCACGAGATGTGAGTCTCTCACGCAGGCGCCGCTGAAGATTCCAGTTTTCTGGGACGTTAGGCTAGCCGACAGGAATTGCTCAGACCATTAGTTCCACAGAAGACATCTCTTTATGTTTGTGTATTAACCTTTTAAAGCCTAGCGGGTACTTTACGTAGCACCAGGTTTAACATTAAAAAATTCTACGTGGTGCCCACATTGCATTTATGTGTTTTGTACGGATCTCAGAACAAACAGCAACTTTTGCCTTATAAAACATTAAGAGATTGGTTTTTATAACCGAAGTGGAGAGTGTTTACAGCGTGGTACGCAATGAGTCCTTGTATAAAACAGATACGCTTCGTATTTAAAGGGTTAGTAATGGTTATTCAGGATCTTTACCTAAATGATCGTTTATTATATAATGTTAAGCTGCAGGGCTCAGCCACTGAAGGCGCTGAACAGACTAATATCAAGAACTTCTTACAGCCAAGAAATAAAACACAAATGCCAAATATACTCTATGTGAGATTTGACATTTTTGTTCTTAATGCATTTGTTACTGAAGTATATTTTGCCATAACACTTTAAGGCCGTCCTATTTACTTCTTATATTTGGAATCTGTATTATATTTTCTCGCCCATCCCAGTGGCTGTGCGGTCGAAGATGTGAGTCTGTGGCCGTTCGCTTCCAGGGATTGCGGGTTCAAATGCCGCCGGGGGCATGGACGTCTCTCTGTTGTGAGTGTTGTGTGATGTCAGGTAGAGATCTCTGCGACAGGCCATAAGAGTCATAACAAGAGTCTTCCATAAGAGTCATAACAAATACGGTGAGTCTAACAGAGAGCGATCGAGGAACCTCACACAGGAGGCCGAGGCCCACTAGGGCTGTCGAGTCACGAGAAAAAAAATCCATTTCTTACCCTAATAAGTTCTTCATACAAGCCCGACAATGACCCTCCGTAACCGAAACATGTCGCTGTATATTACATAACAAGTGCAAAGGTGTGTAGACGGAACTGAATAGTTACTATTCTTAAACAATGGCGGAATTAACACTACTTATGTACACAACTTTAATGTCTTCCATGTCCGTGCATTATATTGTAAAGAAACACTGATCACCAACAAATGCACAAAGAGAGTTTTATCATCAATCGTAACACACCCCTAAATTTTTCGACCCTGCTGGGTCATCTTCAGGGAGAACTTTTTTGTTATTGTTACACTAAGGTTGCACTTTATAGCTGAGTGAGAGTGTGCTGTTGACTGCGTAGTGCGTTGTTTTTGGAGGCGTGAACTCTCTGCGGTCCCGGCCTACACTGCAGTGCAGGCCGGGACCGCGGCACATTGTTACTCAACTGTAAAGTGCAACCTTAGTGTGACGATAACAAACAAGTTCTCCCTGAAGATGACCCGGCAGGGTCGAAACATGTAGAAGTGTGTTACGATTGATGATAAAACTCTCTTTGTGCATTTGTTGGTGATTAGTGTTTTTGTACGTACATAACATTTGGACTACACAGCTCTCTTCAGTATTGTGAAGTAATGGGTTTTTGGACTTTTTCCATCGTCTGAAGAATAAAATAACTACAATTAAAATTAATTTTAATTGTAGTTATTTTATTCTTCGGACGATGGGAAAAGTCCAAAAACCCATTACTTTACAACATTTTACACCGTCGTCAAAACCTTTTAGAATTTATCTCTTCGGTACATCTAAAAATTTGGCCCATGTGGGCCATAATAAAGACAGGTGGGTTCTCCCAAACTTTATGTACGTAGATGGCTTTAATTCAGTGACTGATTAATGTGGAGACCTTTACCTTGATATTACCTTCGCGTATTTTTTAACCAATTTTACGTTTATAGCTCCAGTGCCACACGCTTTATCATTATTCAAGTGAAATCTAATGGAAAATTTTCTACAGCCCAAACGTTTTTCATCCCATCGTTACTTACATACAAAAAAAAAAAAAGCTGAACATTTTTCACACGTCCTCTACTGTACATAACTCCGTATGCTTATTAAGAGACGCTAATGTCACTTTTACCTAAAAAATTTGTGAGTTGTCCACGTTATTATTAGCGGTTATAAGAAACCGAAAACTATGAAGTTGCGATCTGCAGCATCGTGTTACTCACACCAAATGCAAAGATCGGTCCGTTGGTTCAATGTTCGAAAAGGATACAAAATGGTGTTATTAAAAGAATTCGCTTTCATTTTGAGGTAAGAAAGCAGGTAACTTTAATAGTTGCAGCAAATGACCAGTGGCTTTGTCAGTGAGGCACGGAACCACTCCGTGCTTTTAGACGAATCACTCTTTTCCATTGGGTTTAATGGACATGTTGAAATTGTAACGACACGGGTATTATTCTCAGAGAAATTTTTAAAGGAAGCCACTGCAGGTTGCGCTACTGTGCACTGTGCCCGATGTGTTAATTGAGTTATCCCACACAGTACATAATTAACATCAAGGCTGTCCAATTGCTACGTAATTGGAATTGGTATGAATCCTTTGTCCCTAGATCGCGAATGAAACTCCATGAGGTATTGTTATTCGAGTTTTCACCTTCGATACTACGAAACAAAGTTCGATTAAATTTAGTACAGATGGCAATCTATACTGTGAGGCACATAAATTTTAGTTTTGGTTTGTGTTGACCCAAAAGAATCCCTAATTTGCACTGTTACGTGACGTAGGTCTGCAATATATAACACAGTGTAACCAAACTTTGCTTTCAAAATTTCTTATTCTGGTAAAATTTATTGTAAATACAAGAACACATTATACGAAAAAGCCTATAATTTATGCAAGTCCCAGTGTGATCAGCTTTCCAACAATTTATTTAATGATTCAAGACGTCCTAATGTTGAACTCTAGAAAGCCTGGAGCTTTCGATCCACAATGTACACGGATTCATACCCCCATAATAATCCCAGCTGTAAGACATATTCAGGTTTACACTGCTGTGAACGTTTAGAAAACGCCGTTTGCAACCACACATGTGAGTACAGAGACTGACAATCCAGCAGATGGAAATCTATACTTGACCTTTACCAACAGCGAAGACACTTCAAATTACCACGTTGTCTGCTGGACAGGTATCATAATCTCGGTATCTGTCCACCCCTGTTCATCTGGATTCCAGGAGAAACCTCTGAACTTTTCCATTAAAATACTTCATATTTAAAACTTGTGCCCGTGTTCCCAGAGTTAGTTTAAAAGTGGATTTATCACTAAACATTCTTCACCATAAAACAATCATGAGTAACAGTTGCATCATGACTGAAGAAGGAATTCAATAAATTGCATCGAACATTGTAAAACAAATCAAACACAGGCGACGGAGCAGTTCACGTTTTTGTTCAGGCTTTAAAAATTTGTAGAGCATCGATTAGTATTACTAGGGTCGAACGTCGGAATACAGAGTATTGCAGTATAATTTCACGGAAGCGTGCATATGGCGCGGGGGTAGGCAATGGTGCAGTTGGTTCTTCAAGCCGGAAGCTCGCATGTTCAATTCCCGGTAAGGTCATCATGATTTTTCTTTTATGCGTTATTAACTCTATATTTGGCCGACATGAAGCAAAATTGTATTTTTCCTAAAATATTTAGCCTGGACTTATAATATCAGTTTAATCTGAATCCTTAAAGTATTGTGTGTGATGAAATAGCTGTACCAATAGACGGGCAGAAAAGACACCAGAATAATACCGTCTTCACTTTTGAAGCGGTAAGGAGGTGCTTTGCAACAGTAATAAAACTAATTACAAGCAGGTACCGACAAACTACAAGTGAAACAAGAAATAAGAATAATGTGATGAGAATGTTGGCAGAGTTTCGGTGGTGGCGGTACTGTTCTCCCTGCAACCATTAGCAGCGAGTGTACATTTCCGGTCTCAGTGGCAACTTCCTGACAACTCACAACACTGCCTGCTTCTTGCAGAAGTAGCTGTTGGCGTCTTCAAGGGTGTATCGGCTGGTCGCCTTCGGCTGAACTCATCAATATGCACACCGTAACAGACTCGAACGGCAGCGTGAGGACTGAAGAACGGGGTACTTGAAATTCGAAGCGAGAACAATGAATTGTGCACGTGTGTGTACACGTATGTATGTATGTATGTATGTATGTATGTATGTATGTATGTATGTATGTATGTATGTATGTATGTATGTATGTATGTATGTATGTATGTATATATGTATGTATGTATGTATGTATTATATATGTACGTATGTATGTATGTATATATGTATGTATGTATGTATGTATGTATGTATGTATGTATGTATGTGTGTGTACACGTATGTATGTATGTATGTACGTATGTATGTATGTATGTACGTATGTATGTATGTATGTATGTATATATGTATATATGTATGTATGTATGTATGTATGTATGTATGTATGTATATATGTACGTATGTATGTATATATGTACGTATGTATGTATGTATGTATATATGTACGTACGTATGTATGTATGTATGTATGTATGTATGTATGTGTGTGTGTGTATGTATGTATATATGTACGTACGTACGTATGTATGCATGTATGTACGTATGTATGTATGTATGTATGTATGTATGTATGCATGTATCTAAACACCCAACAAAACACCCACAACCACTGCTGCCAGAACCTCACATCTCGCAAATACTGACTGCAGGGAGAAAAACATTCTGACACAGGCAACTAGGCCATCAGTCAAGACATTTCTCGCATTTTACAGAAACTGGCTGTTCATTAACGTGCTCACAACAGCCGGCCACTCTTCCATGTTCTATGCCACATGGCTCGTTTTTAAATACTACAGCCCTTTTACTTCCTTAGATGGGTTTCAGCTACATTTCTTGCGCCGTGTTCGCAACTGAAAAACATTTTCGAATTTCGAGACATCGGAAGACAGTGTAAATCACTCTACCGGCATTCCGCTGCCCACTGGCTTAAAGTCGACGCGCACCCCCATCACCTCGAAAAAATACTGGCTACTTCTTTCCGTCCTGGGGGGCGGGCACTGACTCTGGAGGGTAGGTGGAGAGCCTGCTGCAAGATGATGAGGGCTTCGCCACATCATCAAACACCTGCTTTCTTACTGCGGGGAGAGGAGGTGGCCACCTTCCACAGCTCAACCTACGCTAACCAGCAATAAACAACGGACGTTGCCAAGTCTACCATACTGAAAATCATCACACAAACTGGTGACAGTGACCTAATCGCAAATAAAAAACTTGTTTACAAACGATATTCCTAAATCGATTGAATGTAAAAACGCGTACCAAGTATTGCACATAATCAACCACAATCACGGTACACACATTGACTTAAAAGTCATTTAACTGTTAATCGAATTATGTAGTGTCCCTTTCTCATGAGAATGCAGTTGACCTGCACAATATGGGTACAATCCCTAACACTCACGACGACGTTTGTGGTAAAATACAGAAATCCTGCCAGGAGAAGAAGTTTTCTGTCAGTGCTGAACTTTCTTTCCACTAGTCGCCATTTGTTAAGTCTTTCGTTTATAACAATCTTCAAATCAAGACTGTGCAGAGATCTAACCACGCAGTACACAACACAAAACAAGTGTGTTATTTGACATGCAGAAAACACGACTGAACTTCAGCTTAACGTATTTTAATGTGAAATGCTTCGGTTACTGGTCACACGCAAAGGACAGTCGGCTTCCTCCAGCGCAAACCACTGCGGAGGTCAAGTGTAAACTGCACAGTCACTGCCTGTAGGAATATGATTAAATATCAACAGCATTTATACGTATTACGGCAAATACAAGTTAATGTATGGGATGTATAAACGATGCAAGTTAATGCGATTAGTAACACTTCACTGGCTTTGATATCCGTCAGTGCAGCTCAAAATTCATCGGTTTACCAGATTATCGTTTTTGTTTATTATACATTCTAAAGAACAAGAAAGGAAGGGGCGTTGGAAAACAATACCAAAGCCGACAGTAGCATAACATTGTCAAAACTGTAAGACAGAACGGTGTCTTATATAATTTTATTGTATATTTTGTCTGCACGTTATGCCATGTCGTGGTAACTGCAAAAAGAGCTGAAAACTTTGAAGCTGAGAAAAAAGGGGATAAAAAAAATGGGGTGTGTTCGTTTGGGCACACGTCCAGTTCGTAAGAGTGTAGGTGAGGGTAATTGTTTGGTTGTAGTGGGGGGGGCGGTG
>BLKM01000120.1:141230-166514 GCA_013340265.1 Coptotermes formosanus
CATCTACGACGCTCTTCCGATCTTTACCTCGTCGATGTATGGGGGTCGGGGGCGGGGGGGGGGTAGTGAGAAAGATCACGCTTTTAGAAAGGGAAATGCTAGAAAATGTAATGATTCTGAATGTCGGCAGCCAGTGTCAGCTCGTCCTTCTTACTGACGTAGAAAATTTAAGTTTTCCCTGGACATGTCACGAATGCGTGTGAGGAAGGCCAGTTACAGCTCTACTAAGTTCAGCATGACACAGGATACAGCAAGTCTTTAGCTTCTGTGCCGGCGACTAAAGGTAGGTTAGAGACAGGGCAAAGGGCTGGGAATTAATCACGACAAAGTAACTCGAAGGGTGCAGCAGAGGACAGCAGGAAACCCTTTACAGTATTAGGCCTGAATACTCGTATGATATTAGCATGGGGAGAAATGAATTATGGAGGAATGTTCATAATGAAATTGGAAAGGCTGTATTAGTGCCAACTTTTGACGTCAGTAATGTAAGGGTTGCATGAGAAGCATGCAGTGCAAAGTGGGATATTAAAAGTATAATATTAATTAATACAAGAATCGTTAGCATATTGGTGAAGCTGTCAAGATTCAAACAGAACATTTACAAAAAATCCGACACGTTATCACTTGAGCTAACCTACTCGTTCCGAAGGATGGGGATGCTTGGTCCAAAGCTTGAAGTCATCAGTCCCTTAATATTTGTGGGTACAGCAACAGAAGTTTAAAAACGGTATTTATAATTCATGGAAATATTTGCAAAACTCTACGGCAAATATAAGCTTTGGTGTTTTAATGATTACAACTGTTATTCCAGCGAATAATTACAAACAAACTTCTGTAATAGTGTCTCATCAAAACTGGTGACTATGAAAACTCAGCACGGCACTAAAATAATTATAATTGAGTGGCAAGGTTACAACAAATGTAAAGAATTTTCTTTGAGATTTTTTTTCAGATATTCAGAAAAATAAAATATGAAAAGCAAAGCGTCACGGTATTTATTTATTGGGAATATGTTCACAGCATATTCCAGTAAAATGGGTGAGAGTGTTTTCAATGGAATTTATAATTAATATAAAAAATTCACAGCAGTGTGAACAACTTCTGTGGAGACAAACATTTCCTTGTCTAGTCAAGAAATCTCCGCATTTTATGGAACCGGAAGTTCCGCTACCGTGTTCACAAGACCATGTCCCTGCTTGCTCCTCCCTTGAGCCAGATAAATCTAATCCACACTCTCTCCACCTCCTTCTTTAAGATTCTTTTTAATATTATTCTCTCGCTTAGTCCTCTGTCTTTCATGGGATTTATTTCCATCACGTACAACAATTCGTCAGGTGATGGCCTTTTTATGCAGGAGAATTTGTCGCCTCTTTACAATACCTAAGCTGAAGGACCACCCCCTATCTTGTGTTCGCTACATCGTAAATATATTCGCAAATGACCTCCATACCTGCAGGCCGTCTTCTAATGCAGCACTCTATTCCGTAATAGACAATTCGGAAGATTACTAACAATGTAAGTACCTACAGACATATACAACAATTTTAACGGGTCGTTTATCTAATAAATGTGCTACGTTTAAAACTATTTAACTTACACGTTCAGCAAATGAAAAAAACATGAAAGTAAATTCTGAGATTAAGCAATTCTGATAAAACCCAGATGTGGCAACACTGTTTAATGGGTGACGGAATACAAAAACAAATAAAAGCATTAACGATTTTACGGTAAAGATGAAGTTTTTCCCCTTCTTAACAGATTAAGCACTACTCCATGAAGCGGACTGTGGGGTAGAGGTACAGCTCCAGCCATTCCTGACACATGTCACCTTTGATGATAAAGCTTCCGGACGCTGCAGACCTCAAATACTATATCAGTTCAATATCTTATTCGGCTTTTTGTAACGCTGACAGAAGCAATTTTGAATGAGGGCTTGGAAGGAAATCTGCTTCCTAACGTGGCTTAAACATGATGTTCACGTCACATTTTGCACTCTTCACCTAACCTTGTGAGGCCGATTAATTTATAGACGAAATAGGCGGGACAGTAATATTATGCATGATGAGAAACGCATACAGAATTTTGATTGGTAACCCTCAAGTTAAGAGCTTACTGGACAGACAGGCTTACTTGGAATGATCATATTAAAGTGGCAGGTGAGCGTGTTGGTGTGAATTGTATTCAACTGGCACAGGATAGCTTCCAGTGGAAGTTTATTTATCAGCAAAGTAATGAAACTTCAGATTCCATAAAAGCCGAGATTTTCTTAGCAACACAGAAAGCCGGTGACATACATTTAACTTTGTGAATTCTGTAGCATGTAAGTACGTACTTTCCTTAGAAGACGGCACGCCTCCCTCTATTCATTGAATGACAAAAATCAGGTAATGTGGTTATACGGATATTACCGTAATTAGTTATAATAATAGTTTATGAAGCCGATCCCAGGGGCCGCGCGTTCTAAGGCGTGGAATTGCGGAAGCTTGTTTTCTGGGAGTGCGGGTTCGAATCCCTCTGGGGACATGGGCGTCTGTCTCTTGTGAGTGTTGTGTGTTGTCAGGTATAGGTCTCTGCGTCGGGGTGATCACTCGTCCAGAGGAGCCCTACCAACTGTGGTGTGTCTGAACGTGATCGTAAAGCCTCGACAACGAGGAGGTCGTGGTCCACTAGCGGCTGTTGCGCCATGGAAAACAAAATCGATTTGTTGTTCTTGCATATTGGTACAGGGAAGTATCTCTCATGCAGGATTTATATATATTTTTTGAAACAGTAATTTAGTTAAACATGAACCTGTCTTTGGTGTAAAATTTAACCGACAATGAGAAGGCACGACGAGAGATACTCATAACATAAAGCAACCTCACTATCTGAATAAAAGTTATGTAAGGCGGAAAGAGAATTTAAAAAGTCAGGCTCCAACCGCAGCGTAGTCGAGATATTAGCTGTTCTGCAATGTTACGCGGCGTACGTTGGCCGCTGTGTTGCGTAACATTCTAGAAGAGGTTAGGTCTTTGGAGTAAGAAAAGCTATAATTTGAAGAAAAATGTTATGCTTCAATAATAATAATATGTGTTATTTGTGTACCCCTGCTGTGTGCGCAGTGTGCTTTGTTGAATTTATATGGTGGGTAACTGCTATCACAGATGAAACAGAATGAAGCCCGACCGTCGAAAGGGAAAACGTGCAAAATATTTGAAAAAATCCTGCAAAGATGAGAAAAGAAACAGGAGATAAAAAATAGAGGAAGATTTTTGTGAAAATCCAAACTTCTGGAATGTTACATTGTGTCATTTGGTAGATACTGACTGGACTGCTAGACCCTTAAGACGAACGCATTACGACCCTTATACAAGCAGGGGACTCTTTACCCATTTCAATAATGCTATGATCCAGACTGCTTGACTCACCAGCAGCACCGCCGAGAGACCCACCACTCTAGAAATAATTTTATGTTATTCAGCACGATTTTGATACGCAACACTTGAGACTTGGCCAACGAAATTAAACATGAATAGGAGCACGTCCTACTAGAAGGATCATTGTGAGATATCCCGTCGGGAACGACTATGCTGGATGCCTGCGTGTGGACAACTGAACACGCACCGGTGAATACAAAGTCAAATAATTTTCGGTCAGAGTATTTTACATGCAAAATACGAATCTAATTCCACTAATTGGTGAACTGGATGGTTTTATACGATAATTAATAGCACGTAATTTTGTTTTAAACGATACTCAATGTCATCATTACGTATGCAGGTGTTATCCAGTGGCTTCATGTGAACAGACCAAGCTATGAACTGTGCGAACAAACGCTAATTGGTCTATACAAACTTATGTAATAGAAATGAAAGCACAGTGAGGGAAATGTGTAAGTTATATGAGTCCTACCTTTGCATGTAAAACAGATACAGCACACATAAGTCAAGTAAACTGAGTCAAGCAGTAACTGGAATGTGAAGAAGAATGGTGGAGAGAAATGAGTACAGATCAATGTAATTTGAATGAAAAAATTGGATTAGCATGGTTTCGATCGTGAATTCGGAAACTAAGAGGTATAACGAGAGGTACAGGGAAAAGAAATTTCACTCATGTAAAAAACAAGAGAATGTGATACGTATATTTACCAAAATGTAAAAAGACACCGGAACGGAAACAACAACTTTGGGGTAATAAATGGCAATATACAAATGAATAAATCGCATACAACTCAATAATCAGCTGTAACAGGATCATAGAATTAAAAATATTAGGCAAATTGTTACACAAAGTGAAACGTAGGTGGAAAAATGAAGTAAAAACCGGAGTAAAGTTTAGAGGAAAAGAGAAAGAAGGCATTATAAATAGAAATACGTTAATATACATATATACGCATAAACATAGATGAGATTAGAAACTGACAGGAGATAGTAACGAGTATTGATAAACATTAACCATTATTATTAAATATAATGCATGTGTACTCGCGAAAACCCGGTGTTACCGGTAACATCCATCGATCTAAACGAAATTCAAGTAAGGAATTAGATTTTATTTCAGCCAAGTAGTAACGCTTCTGACCTGTACCGCGGAAGTGCTTCTTCGAAAAACGGTTGGTACACAACACGTCCCGCCTGAGAATGTTAATAATTTCCTTCAGTGCCAAGTTATTTAATTACACCAAACTGACCTGTCTTTACACAGTCATCAGTTCATTAGCAACTGAGCTCCTCAGCATTTGATCCAGTAGGGTATGAGGTATTGAAACATAGAGAACAAATATTACACAATTACCTTTCATCAGGATACTTTATCAAGGTCACTAGTTGGTACTCACATTTCGAAAAAAAACCGTGTACGAAGCCCACTTACGCAACAAACACAAGCTGCTGCTTGTATCTGACGTCACTGGTAAAGGTATCTCAGTCGATATTGTGATTAGACTAGGTGGCGATGACCGAGGGATCGGGGTACATCTCCCCGCAGGTGTAAGGGATATCTTCTTCTGCAAAATATTCAGGCACCGTCTGGGGTCCAAGCTGCCACCTGTTTAACCTTTTAAAGCCTAGCGGTAACTGTACATACGACCAGGTTTAACCATTAAAAAACTTATGCGTGGTGCCCTCATTGCGTTTATGTGTTTTGTACGGATCTCAGAACAAACAGCAACTTTTGCCTTATAAAACATTAAGAGACTGGTTTTTATAACCGAAGTGGAGAGTGTTTACTGCGCGGTACGCACTGAGTCCTTATATAAAACAGATATGCTTCGTCTTTAAAAGGTTAATGGGTACTGGGGACATTCCCTGGGTGTAAAGCGGCCGGGTAATGAAGCTAACCACTCACCTCCATATAGAGTTACAGTCATGAAAACTCTGGGCTATCCGTCCACTCCTGCCGTACTGCTTCATGATTGTATCCTTAACTGAGCGTAAGGAAAATTTGTATCTTTACCACGTGCCTAAAATAATCTGTAGAATTATGAGAGACGATAATGTAAACTAACGTGGTAATGTTGATTGAATTAAGCCGACCATAGTAATTTTATTTTAAAAAAACAACCTCCTGCTAGTTGCATGGCAAGATCACTCAAAAGAAGGTAACAGACTGTAAAGTCGAACGCATAAATATTGCATAAAACAATGACGTACAAGGCTCATAAACAATTCCTTTTTTACAACGCAGCTCTTGTTTTCCACTTTTATTGACGAAGGCAGCAGTAAGCCGACTGATGTGACGTGGCGTTTCCAGGGACTCCAAGCCACTGTTTCGGGTTCAGTGGTTTCAATATCAGTAAATGTTTCAAAGGGGAAATATTAAAACCTCGTGTTTTAATACAGGATGGAAAGCAAAGTGATAAACGACCACGTACCGCAGAACTGTGGCCCGGCGGACTAACCAAAATGTTCCAAGGGAAAGTTTCAAAATTGGGGAAATGAAAACATATTGATATTTACAATGCTTCAAATAACACCGTCCATAAAATTAGAAATATAATCCCTTCAAATACTATTTATTAATATGTACTTATTTATTTTGAAATGGATTCACAAGGGCAATTCGGCCCAGAATAAGTACCAGTGATTCATTTTGACCCTTATCTTCTCTTGAAATTTACTCCCCTGATTGGCATCCACATAAAGACCTTTCACATGATTTTTATAAGTAATTTCAATTCAGAAATAAGACTAGAAGCAAATGCAATTTTTCAGCTACACCTTTCTTCAGGAATAAGAACATGGGCAGGTCTCCAAGAGTCGCAGTTTTCCGGCAGCATATCCCCCTTACCGTGTCTGCGTGTCTTTCAGTTGCGCATTATGTACGAGAGTCGGGGACGGCCTGTACTCGCTGAACCGTCCAGGCTCCAGTTCAGCTAAGCCTTTATGCGCTGTTTCACAAACCACCCCTCTTTGAAAGGAACCTAATATATACCTGTCAATATATTGTGTGTTTAAAATTGCATTTCGTGGCCGTGGGGGGTGGGGGCGGTGGCAGCAATGAAGCATCACGTTGCTACCACAGCTGTATGTGGAGAGTACAACATGTATTCTCAAAAACAATTACGCCATTACTTTCATTTAAATTTTTTCATTGATTAAGAAATCTTTATTCTAAGATTAAAGTTTAGCTGAAAATCCAGTTTATTTCTTGCCGCTCCGAATAGCAGTACCTCAGAGAACGGCAGAATGGCTGAACTCGCCAACTTCTGGCAATATCCCGGTGGCTAAATACGTAGACCTAATCACAAATGCGGAAGAAGTGATTCGCAAACACATTTTTGCCTAAAAACAACGACGTAATTTGACGGCCATACAAATTCATTCCTTCGCGAGGTGTTACACTTTGCGATGCTGCTAGACACAGCACTGCGTGAATGTCCATGCTGAGGAAATGTGTACTATATCGATGGGGAGTGTTTTGTGTTGTACTTGAGGCTTTTAATTCTTCAATCTTTTGCTTCACTTCATATTTTGAGGAGATAAAGTCAAACGGTACGGCAAGGGGTTTAATTAGTATTGGTATTATCATGACGCACTTCCTCCTGGTGAACATCCCTGCAGAGACCACTAAGAAAGGGATTTTTCCAAAGACCCACTACCCACCCTGACAATATTCACGGGTTTCCTCTGATCATTAATTCATCTTCTATTGTAATTTACATAACCCTGTATAAAGGAGATTATTGTATTGATTGATTGACTGATTTTGTGTATGTGTGTGTTATTCACTCGGAAGAAGAAGTTAACTCTCAGTCTCTGACAGATTTGTTAGAGGACCTCGACATGTAAATACTTTTTTATATATTAGATACTGCACACGGAATTCCCTATGGCCATTTTAGTTGATAATGTTTGGTGCACCATGTGCACTGTCACAGGATGCCATGACACCTAGCATTCTTTCAATTCGTCATCTTAAAGTATTTGGTTCTGTGTCATTAGGTAGCCTTAGTAGTTTTGAGGCGCGTTTGCAGAATTTCGAAAAGCGACTTTCAGCTCCGTCATGTCTGTCCGTCTGTCCGTCCGTCCGTCCGTCCGTCCGTCCGTCCGCATGCAACAGCCCACTGGCCGGAGTTTTAATGGAAATTAATATTTGAGTATTTTTCAAAATCTGTTGAGAAAATTCAAGTTTCATTAAAATCTGTCAAGAATAACGGGTACTTTACACGAAGACCTATGTACACTTATGATAATGTCTCGCTGAATTCTTCTTAGAATCAGAAATGTTTAAGAAAAAATTTGTAGAGAAAACCATATATTTTATGTTCAATAAATTTTTTCCCCCCAAAATCCAGCCGTTTATGAGACAATATGGAAAAATGTGGTACAGCCAGACACGCCATAGATGACATATTACAATATGGCGCATGCGCTTTGCATGCTGCGTAAATAAGGCTGCAGATACATTCATAATATTAAGTACTTATTGTGTTTCCATGGCAACAATCTTTACACAAATACTCCCAATATTACTTTATACACACGCTGCCTGCCTTTTAAAATCTTTGTAATGGAATGGGGTAACCAGTGGAGAGTAAACTGATAAAGATGTGAAACGAAACATTCGTGGCACATTTCAGAGTCCCCCGTAACTTGCCATGCAGGCAGAGAGGTCACACTTAAACTCACGGCTAGATGACGGTCAGTGTTTAACACCATGCACTGGCTCCTTCATCCTCGGCAAACAGCCCCGCTATTCATTTTACATGCGGCTGTTTAGGCCCGGCCCCAGGTCCAGGTGTAGCGAAAAGAAAATCTCTTGCCCTCACTGAGTTTCGAACCCCCAACCGTCCAGTCCGTAGCGACTTGCTATACCGAGTATGCTAACCCGGCCCCCTGTAGCATACTTTGGCCTTTTGAAGCCTAGCGGTAACTTTACATAGACCAGGTTCAATATTAAAAAAATTCTACGTGGTGCTCACATTGAGTTTATGTGTTCTGTACGGATCTCAGAACAAACAGCAACTTTTGCCTTATAAAACGTTAAGAGACTGGTTTTTATAACCCGAAGTGGAGAGTGTTTACAGCGCGGTACGCACTGAGTCCTTGTATAAAACAGATACGCTTCGTCTTTAAAGGGTTAAGCTAAGACATTAGTATGCACGAAAGGAAGGAGGTAAGCAACGAGAAATATCACGCAGTAGGAGAGAGAATTTCACGACAAGAATCGAATTCGTAATATTTGGAATATGAAACATGTCATTAACTATTAGAGTGCCTTCTGTACCTTTTATACATTAGGATATTTGAGTATTTTACGACACTGTACCAACTACTAAGGTCGACAGCCTCGAATATATTATACCTGGGCAACGGGTCTACACTTCCGGCATTTGTTTATAAATTCTCAGTAAAACTACAAAACACTACAGTGTAACCACAACGTAAATCTCCAGCATTTTGAACCTGTGATAGACTGCAAATTACATTTCCCATAATACCGAACATCTCAATGGGCTTCGCAATTAACTCTTCAGCCTCTCCCCACAACACATGTGAGACCACAAAACCGCGGGACGACCCACCTCCATGCACGTACCTTGTCAAATCGCCAGGACGTCTGTGCCTGTGGGAGAGTTCGCCATGCAGGTAATACTGTGGCCAGCGTCGACAGGGTAACCTTCTAATCCACGTTAAGCAATTTACTAGCGAAATGGCAATTTATCTTCCTTTCTGGCTATAGAAATAAGTAACCGAATTATAATGAATAGACCAATTAAATACACATATAATTACCCAACTTTCCGCTCACAGACACACACACACACACACACACACACACACAGACATCTCTCCGTTCAGTCATGCATCCATTCATCCGTCAATTGTTCCGTCTGGCTATGCAAATGACTGAAAGAAATTTGACTGTCCACACATCTACTCCTTTATCCATCCATCCACCTAGGTATAAAATAAGTAGAAACAATTCCCTTCCGTATAAAGATTGACTTTGGCTGAGGAATCAACAGCCACTCACAAGACGGGGCCATGGGTAGCCTTCTTTAGAAATTTTTAGCTGTCGCTTGGCAGACCTGCAAAAACTTTCTGTCTGGAGCAGACAAAGCAATGCAGTTATGCCACATTTTTCAGGTTAGCCAAGGAAAACGAGTGGCTCTAAAAACGCTAAACACTTGGCAACGCTTGACGGTTCGGTTCTGTATCAAGTAATCCGGCCGAAACTAGGCGAAAAGCAGACAACAGCTGGTCCATCTACACAACCCACCCCCTGCATAAAGTTATGCTGACTGTTTTCCATCCAAAATTAATGAGAAAAAAAAAACAGGTTCTAGGTGCCCTATTCCTTTCTCGGGTAGCCCTTACAAATGAAACATATTAGTCTCGCCAAGAAATGCAACATGACTTGCGTCTGGCGCTGCAGACAGCACTGGAAATCACGTGGCTGCGTGACAATCCATTTCTCAGTTTTCATCACAGATACTTCGCGTATAGATACCGTTTGTGGGAGCACTAACAACATCGGCACCTTCAGTAGGCAAAAACAAGAATACTTGCATAGACCAGTGTTTCCTAGGTGATGTGCCGCAGTATGGGTTTATTTGTATTCATAAGTTTCAAAAACAAATGCGTTTCTACATATGAAGCAACAGTTTACAAAGTGTCATGATAAAAATGTACTGCTAAACTGAAAATATCAACAAGGTTAGTGGTATATAGTACATGAAAATGGTATAACCTTGCCGAAACATGTAACTACATTTTAGCGGAAAGCATAGAGGAAATTACCTTCTATTAGTATTGAAACAAATAATAATATTTCAATAAGAGTGCGATACGCTTTAGCGGTGCTTTAATATTTCTATCTGTGAGCAACTGCGCCCTTGTTAACTTTCGTTAAAAGCACGTCTCACAGTTTCGTATGATGTTAAGCAGGCCTAGCTGCACAAAGCACGTTCTGAAAGCTTACAACTCTACCGCTTTTTACGTCTTCTAAATACCGTGGATTTTAAGAACAGCGACTTTGATCTTCATATTACTTATTCTTGTCAACAACTCATTACTCATCCCATACAAGAGAACTCGAATATTCTACAATATGAATAACAAAGTCTGTCACTTCTCATGATCCTCAGCCAGTTCCACCCACCTCACATTTTAGAGCTTTTCTCTTAAAATCCAACTTTTTATTACTGTCCTAATTATTCGGACTTTAACGCGACAGATGTCGAAGAATTTCCCCAATAAAATTCGGCATACTTTTCTTTTATTTCTTATCTGCGAAAAATGTACACCAATATTCACTACATGTTTGAAACTTAACGTACTGTGCACACGGATTTAGGAAGAGACGATTGTGAAGCAAGGCATAAGGACCAAGACCGATCCACATGTCTTCGACCAGGGCGATGAACATTCCGCTGCAAAACAAGGGATCTTAATCCTTTCTGTAGGCATACCTTAAAGGCAACCTCCACCGTCCTCTAACCCCAAACTGTGACGACGCTTTTCAAAATAACAGAAATCTCGTTCTTACTTAAAGTGTGTAACTTGCTTACACCATCTGTCTATCCATCTTGACCGCCTGAATGATCTACCAACATATTTGGTAGAAGTCTGATAGGTATTATAAGTTTGACTTGCAGGTTGTTAAGTGAATTTATCCCCTATAATATGAATCTCAAAAGTGAGCAGCTACAACTTAATCAGAATAAACTGCTTTAGTCTGGCTGGCCGATGTTTGATTCCCGCAAGGGAGGCAAGTTTACTTTTTCCATCAGCCCTAACCGGCTGTTGCTGGCCGCTCACTTCTTTATACTGCGAGGATACCACGTATAAATTGTCCGCTCCTCCAGTACACGCCTTCAAAGCAACTAGGTAACGTAGCTTAATGCGTCCAAAACAGCCGTCTATATTGAAGGGCGAGCCAGCGGAATTCAGTCCAAAATATCACATCCTGATTCTCAAGCGACGTACTTTAATTTGTCGTAGCGAAAGACAGAGCTGCTGGGTGATCTGGAGATTCTTCTTTGAGATCTCGCCTCCACGTCTGACTACTGTAGCTGAGATTTGTCCTGCGTTTCCTTTGCTTATTCAAACAAAGTGTGGGGCAGAATCACAAGCAGCCATAAATGCTTCCTTCCACGCCCCACACTAAAATGCATCAATTATTTGGCGCTATATAACAGAAACAGTTAGAAATGTGGCGCTAAATGAACTGGGAAACTAACCAACGAGGCGAACTATATTATCCTCATATTGTTATCGAGATATCCCAAACATCAACCGCGTTATTTGGAAAGTTTTTCCTTTAGAAAAGACGTAGGAATACACCCAACATAACACCGGAATAAAATGAATTATACTGAACGTAAATAAATGACCCATGAAAGCAATAATAATAAATCAAGCCTTAAGACAAGGCATTAATATTTCCCCCAGCCTGGCGATCTGTTGAGAGAATGGGAAGAGATAACTAACACAGAAATTAGAACGTGGAAACACAGTACACACACAAGTTACTTTCCACGGATTATTATCACATTTAACACAAGGTGGAGAGGTTAATTTAAAGCGTTCGAACTGTAATTATCACAGTACCGTAAATCTTTGTAGCATGGACAGTACAAGAGACAAAACAAAACTTGTGACATTCAACAGACAACTAAACAAAGCATTGTCGTCGACGGCGATAATGACCATGATGATAATGATTACGTTGATGGTAATAATAATAATAATAATAATCGTAACAATAATGCAAATACCTTTTTAATTTGTCAATGAAGTAATATAACACAAACATTAGACCAAGAAGTCAGTGACAATGTAATAGTCTACATTAAGTAGAACATCAAATACGAAAACAAGGAAAGAACTGAACTGAACTCCATGGAGCAG
Organism: Coptotermes formosanus; assembly: GCA_013340265.1. Lineage (NCBI taxonomy): Eukaryota > Metazoa > Arthropoda > Insecta > Blattodea > Rhinotermitidae > Coptotermes > Coptotermes formosanus. The sequence continues at coordinate 153,566 of BLKM01000120.1, forward strand.
AGGCCTTCTTGAGAAGCTAACAGTTTCTCAGCTAGTCAAGAAATTCCCCGCATTTTATGGAACCCGAAGGTTCATTACCGCATTCACAAGAGCCCGCCACCTGTCCCTATCCTGAGCCAGATCAATCCAGTTCATGTCCTCCCATCCCACTTCCCGAATATCCATCTTAATATTATCCTCCCATCTACGCCTGGGTCTCCCAAGTGGTCGCCTTCCCTCGGGTCTCCCCACCAAAATCCGGTATGCACCTCTCTCCTCCCCCATACGTGCCACATGCCCCGCCCATCTCAGTCTTCTCGATTTGATTACCCGAATAATATTTGGTGATGAGTACAGGTCATTAAGTTCCTCGTTATGTAGTCTTCTCCACTCCCCTGTCGCCTCGTCCCTCTTAGGCCCAAATATCCTCCTCAGCACCCTATTCTCGAACACCCTCAGTCTTTGTTCCTCCCTCAGTGTGAGAGACCAAGTTTCGCATCCATACAGAACAACAGGTAAAATTATAGTTCTGTATACCCTAATCTTTGTGTTTTTGGATAGCAACCTGGAAGACAAAAGATTCTGCACCGAATGATAGCAAGCATTCCCCGACTTCAATCTGCTCTTAATTTCTTCATGAATGGAGTTTCGATTCGTTAGGGTTGCTCCCAAATATTTGAATTCTTCCACCCTTTCAAAGGATTTATTATCTATATTTATGTTGTGATTGTGTCCTGCATTCTGATTTCGAGACATGACCATGTACTTAGTTTTCTCAGCATTTACTTCTAGACCAATCTCCTTACTAGCAATAATTAAATCTTCTGCATTTTTCTTTATGCTATGTACGCTTCCGCCCAATATATTAACATCATCAGCATAAACCAGAAGCTGATGTGTACCATTCAATTTCAAGCCCTCCTGGTTTGCCTGAACCCTCCTAATGGCATATTCTAAAGCAAAGTTGAAAAGCAATGGCGACAGAGCATCTCCTTGTTTCAAGCCATTCTTAATAGGGAACGTGTCAGACAGATGTTTGCCTACCCGAACTCTGCTATATGTTTCACTTAGGCACATTTTTATTAACCTTACTAGTTTCATGGGGATACCGAACTCAATGAGAATATTATACAAGACCTCCCTCCTAACTGAATCATAGGCTTTCTTGAAGTCTATAAATAGCTGATGCACTGCCTCATTGTATTCCCATTTTTTCTCAAGTATTTGACGAATGCTGAATATATGATCAGTGGTTGACCTGTTACGTCGAAATCCACACTGATGATCCCCAATAATTTCCTCTGCATATGGAGTTAACCTTGACAAAAGGATGTTGGATAGAATTTTGTACGTAGTCGACAAAAGTGATATGCCTCGATAGTTATTGCAATCTGTCTTATCACCCTTCTTATAAATAGGCACAATGACCGACTCCTTCCATTCCTCAGGCAATTCCTCCTTATTCCAAATAGAAATAATAAGTTTATGGATTTCAGACCGAATAATCCTACCCCCTGCTTTAATCAATTCTGCTGGAATCTGATCAATACCTGGTGATTTGTGGCTTTTTAGTTTTCCAATAGCCATCTCAACCTCAAAGGCACTGGGCTCAGGCACTAGTGGCTCTGCTGTGTGTACTTCAATCTGCCTAACATCATTAACCCCGTGTATATTCAACAGCTGGGAGAAATGATTCCTCCACCTAGCCAAAATACTGTGGGAGTCTGCAACCAGGTCACCCTTCTCATCCTTTACTACATTACTTCTAGGCTGGTACCCCCTCTTAAACTCATTGATACCCCTATACAAGTCTCTTATATTCTTGTTCTTACTGTTTGTTTCAATTTCATTAATTTTAGCTTTCAGATATTCCTTCTTTTTGTGCCTGAAATGTCTACTAGCTTCACGTCTTACGTTGTGCAGATTATCTCCATTATTTTGGTTTGGATTCTGTAACCACTGAATTTTAGCCTGCTTCCTTTTATCTAAAAATTCTGCACATTCTGCATCAAACCATGGTTTATGCTGCTTCCGTTCGTGTAGACCTAGACTCTCTTGAGCCGAGATTTTGATATTCTCTTTAATGTTTTCCCAAGCCCTATTCATGTCCTCACTAACATTTAAGTTTTCCAGAGCTGCAAACCTGTTTGAGATCTTAAGCTGATACTGTTTCCTAGCCTCTAGTTCACTTAGCTTCTTGAGATTAAATCTCTCTACATCAAACTTCTGTGCTGCTTGTTTACTTACTGCCAGTCTTTCCCTAACTTTCGCAACCACCAGATAGTGATCAGTATCACAGTCAGCTCCCCTGAAAGATCGCACATCGAGTATACTGGAATGCCGTCTCCTATCTATCAATATGTGATCGATCTGATTGTGAGTCTTCCCATCAGGAGAGGTCCAGGTGTATTTATGAATATTTCGGTGCGGAAACATAGTGCTCTTAACAACTAGATTCTTTGATGTGGCAAAGTTTACTACTCTAACACCATTATCGTTGCTATCCTGATGTAAACTCTCATTCCCAATAGTCGGTTTGAAAATATCCTCTCTCCCCACTTTTGCATTAAAATCTCCTAACAGAATTTTCATATGGTATTTAGGAAAATGATCAAAAACCCCTTCTAATTCCTCATAGAAGCTGTCCTTTGAATCATCACCCTTCTCTTCCGTTGGTGCATGCGCATTCAGAACAATGATATTACACCAGCGGCCTCTCAGCACTATGTATGACATCCTAGCACTAACAAACTCCACTCTCTTGATTGCTGATACCATTCTCTGGTGCACAAAAAAACCTGTTCCCAATTGGTGATTTTCCTGCCCTTTGCCATAGAAAAAAGTAGAAAAAAGGAAAACAAGGAAAGAAACAAGGCCGAAATTTGATGAAGAGCAACGCTGTCAACTGTGCTGTATTGGAGTAACATTTGGACAGTAAAGCAAGACACGTAACTAGAAGAGATGCAGTAGAGCTGAGGTGTCTAAAGGTAGTTAAAGACTCGACCAGGTCAGTCCTGCAGATGCTAAAAATAAAGGAAAATAGAATCAGTAAGAAATAAATCAAACGAGCATATAAAAATCTGGATAGAATATTTGGACGAGGTAGCTCACGAAAGAACACTGAAACAGGTTCTGTAATGTGAACCAAAATAATGCCGAGAGTTTGGAGAAGAGGGCATGATTACGCGAACTCGAAAAGGGTTGATTCCGTATACCAGGGTTTCCCAAAAATGTTTATGGAGGAACCCCTAAACAAGATTTCATATCCCATGGAACCCGTACCTATGAAGACGCTGACAGCCAGAAAAAGAACAGACAATTTTAGCACACGAAGATAACTCCAGGATTACCAATTGCAGGACAAAAATTCCCGTGATATTTCAGAGCATCTTTGAAACTTTTCGCGGTACATAAAGAGTTTTATTTATTTATTCCACAATTTCTCACGGAGCCCCAAATATGTTGCGGGGAGATGTGGTTTGGAAACACTGGTCTCCACCAGGAAACGAAGGAAAAGTAGAATGAGGAGAAGGATGAAAAGCATATGAGAGAAGGGAAAATACATTTTGGCTTTACGCAGGGAGATATAATTTCTTTTAAGTCAAAAAATTTCAAATTTTAGTTTCAAATTGAGCTAAGATCCCTTTTGCAGGCTTCCTAAGGGGAAGATCAGTACACCCTGGCGATCAGCTGACAGCGAACAGATAGGACAGAACTACTCAGCCCTTCAAAGTGTGGCTGGGTGGAACAAGTGAACCGTTCATTAAGCGGGATGAAAACCCTGCTGCACTGTACGAAACAAAATTATTCTCCGTGAGCAAATATTCGTTCGCGTTGTCATAGAGGAGTCTATCGCTGTCACTATCGGTTTATACAACACAGAATTCTATTGGTTCAGGCAGGAGTTCATGAAAAATAGCAAGCGAGCAGACGAGGTTTGGATGTTACACTCAAAATAATTAATTGACTGATCTACCCTTAATTCTCTGGCGTACTAACTAGCACACCAGCGAATACGTGAAAGTCCAAATATTATGTGTGCGCCGCGAGGTGTCACCCAGTATATGTGGGCGGGAGGGAGGGGGGGCGGGGGTAACACCTTGTGCGCATGCATGGCTGCATGAAGACATTTATATTCCCATTTTCATCATAATTAGAATCGGGATAGAGTAGTCATCGTAACGACTTGGCCACCAGTGGGACGGTCCGGAGTTCCATCCCGGTCAGATGCGAGAGATTTCGCTCTCCTCCAAAACGTCCAGATTGGCCCTGGAACCACCACCACCACCACCAATACAGAACCTCCTATTCAATGGGGCAAATAGGTGGCGAGGTGAAGCCGAATGTTCACCTCAACCTAGCACCGAAATAAATACTGACAGGAGCTATATTCCTACTCCCCCCATACGCCTTCATGGTGTGTATAGGGCCAACGTTACCTAGATTCTTCGGCAGTAACTCACAACCTTGCGCAGAATGTAGTGCCACATTACGAATGTAAATAAGGAATTTTGAAATAAGGTCTTTGTGCGGAAACCAAATTAGAGAAACTTATTCATTTCAGCATGTCTATTTAATGTGACGTCAGCACACAGACATTGTAATTTAGAAACCTCTCGGGTCCTGTCGGAGATCCTGTTTTCAAATGAATGTCTTAACATACGAAAGAGTGGATTCACGTGTACTGCGGGCTCATCGTCACCAGGGGCTGCCGCGTTCACACTGTAGCGTGCGGGCTTCGTGTATTTGCCGATCCTATTGTTCGTCCCTAGAGCGTCACCATTGTACCGCGTAGTTTCTCTGCCAGTTTGCACGTTTACAAAGTCGGATAAAGGCACCTCATGTACGGTGCTGAAGGTCTGTTACAATTGAGAATTAGCTTTTGAAACTCTATCTTTTTTTTTTTGTTCTTTAGATACCTTACATTACTACGTAGAAGGGTGTTCAGCCCACGGGGTGATTACTTTTATATATTAAATATTTAAATGTTATTAAAATTATAATGTAAAAGCAAACTTACGAGAAGAACTTAAGACGGCATTTTCCTTTTAAACGACTTATTTGCATTATATGGAAAGATACGCTGATATGTTTAGTGCAGTGTACAAACACGCTATCGCAAAAGCAGTAGCATTCTACAGCATGAAATCGTCCTTCCTTGATTTTTGTTAATGTAGTTACCACTTATAAAAGTATGTAAATGCAATTACGGTTCTGTGAGTTCTACATATTATGGAGTTATATCGCTAACTGAGACGTCTGAGAAAAATCGATAAATTTTAAATTAGTCTTTATGGAAACCGCGGCTTTTGGGCAACTGGATTGAAACGAACCAAAGTTAAAGAAGACGAAAAGTATGCGGTGTAGGTCCCATCCTACTGAATTTAAAAAATGTTCGTGTAACTCTTCAGGAGATTAAAATCGGGGACGGACGCACAGACTTCTCCTTCCCCTTTATGCGTTCATTTTTTAACCTTTTGGAAAAATATTTATTTGTATTGTAATACAAATTAGTGTTCAACATTTGTGCATAAGCGTTGAAGAAACAAAAATAATCACGTATTAAGCAGTTAATTTCCAGTAATTTTCAAAACAAAAGTACCCGGAAAGTTTTTGGCCGAAATGCCTGTTACAGAAGTTAATCTATATCCGTCGGATGGTTTTGGGAATTCAGCGATAGGACGAACACGTGGATAAACCTGACATCGCCTGTCTGACTTCATTTTTTATATCCAGTGCAATGGAAGCTAATATATTGGCCTCCGCTTTTAACTGAAAATTTATATTAGTATGAAGACTTTACGTTTCAAATTTACAAGCCTTATTTGCGAGTCGATTTGGAAGAACAAAAAGGAAAAGAAAACACAGGAACCGTACATTGAATGTCCTCATTCAGTGTGGACTGCATAACTGAGCAAACCTCAATATCATCACTACAAAATTCGCCTCATAAGACAGAATGCTGGATATTTTGATGGTTAATATTAACGACGGTTTCCCAGAAGTACCTCAGCTGTGAAGGAAAAGGCGCAGGAAAGCAAGGTCAGCCACGAGGCCTAACGCCTCTTTATTAAGTATTGACGCACAGTAGTGGCCACTCGTGTTACATTTAACCAGGTTATATCAGACTGTAAAATATGAACTCTTCAAATTCCGGAATGGATAAATGGCATACGTAACGTTACAAGTTATCGTAACACTGTATTAACGGTCTTTATGACTCACAAGGATTTCCTTCAAGGCTTCATTAATGTACTGTGAATCACAACTACTAACTAACTAACTGACTAACTCACTCACTCTATGGAGCAGAGGCCTTCTTGAGAAGCTAACAGATTCTCAGCTAGTCAAGAAATTCCCCGCATTTTACGGAACCTGGAGGTTCATAACCGCATTCACAAGAGCCCGCCACCCGTCCCTATCCTGAGCCAGCTGAATCCAGTCCATGTCCCCATCCTACTTCTTGAAGATCCATTTTAACATTATCTTCCCCTCTACGCCTGGGCCTCCCAAGTGGTCACCTTCTCTAAGGTCTCCACCAAAATCCTGTATGCACCTCGCTTTCCCCTATACGTGCTACACGCCCCGCCCGTCTCATTCTTCTCGATTTGATTACCCGAATAATATTTGGTGGTTAATACAGGTCATTAAGTTGAATCACAACTACTACGAATGTTAATTCATTTCGTTGCAACCGCTAGCCTCACTCCTCCCAGCATCCCAACCTTTTTCATGTATCGACTAATTCTGCAACCACAGCCTCTCATTATACTCGTATATAAATGCATTTTGGTATATCAAAAAGAAACGTGGAGCTATGCTTAGATTCAAAATGAACTCCTATTGACAATTCCTTTCTAAAATATACTGATGTGCAAGTTACGGCTATGTCTGCTCCAGAACACAGGGAGACGGACCCTGGGGTGATGTGAGAATGTGACAAACTCTGGCCTCGCCCTTGAAATGTGTCCCTTGAGGAGGAAAGAGGGGCCAGAGATAAAACACATGTGGGGCGGGGATACAATACAGAATATCTCTGAACTGCCAGTAACATTACGCATTACTTAGAGTGAAAGTCTGACTCAGTGGAGTGGCGTCATGCTGTTGCTAATTGGTAAGTCCCGGCGTGCGGTGTTGATACTCTAGAAATACATAGAAACAACCACGGTCGGCATTATGTATTCATCGTCGTCAGGTCAAGGGCTGAGATTTCTGGCTGTTCCGTCTTCAAGTAAAATTATAAAGCCATCTGAGTTTAGGAAGGCTTACATTTGTTTGGCTTGTAGCTTTATACTGTAGAAGTAGGCAAGTATGCAGTTGGCCCCTGCTGTGTTCTTGCTATATGTTCTTCATATCCGTCACGTTCCCGGCGTTTATTAACCCTTTAAAGACGAAGCATATCTGATTTATGTAAGGACTCAGTTCGTACCGCGCTGTAAACACTCTCCACTTCGGTTATAAAAACCAATCTCTTAATGTTTTATAAGGCAAAAGTTGCTGTTTGTTCTGAGATCCGTACAAAACACATTAACGCAATGTGGGCACCACGTAGAATTTTGCAATGTTAAACCTGGTAGTATTTAAAGTTACCGCTAGGCTTTAAACGGTTAATAAAAGTATTTACAGCTAGCTATATTTAGACTCTTTACGCGATCGTTATCAGTCTAATATAAGTCGTACTAGGCAAAAGTATACCAGTTGCAACACCATTACATTTAAAATGTGCGGCCCAATTTTACAGCATCTATTCTGTGGAGTAATTAAAATATTTTAAAACTCGTTCTGTGTCTATTATAATTTGTAATTAAAATTTATACCGTATTTTTTCACGTATACATACCTATATACTTTAGTTTGTTGTCGCTGTATTTGATGGTGTTTTATTCAGAATAATTTTTATCATATAAATAGCGCAATTAATAAAAAGGTTGTAACCAATGAAATTCTTTGAAAATTTATTTAACGACGTGCTATAGATCCCTCTCGTTGAATGTGGTATGGGCATGCATGGAAACATATTTGTGTTAATGAAAATATGTTTAAAAAACTGTAATACATTCACGTAAGTAAACTTTACTCGAGAGTTTCCCGTGTCAAATCTAGACCTCTAAACCTACCATCCTCACAGAGATTTTAGTAGTTTTCTCCCAGGTGATTTAAACCAGACCACGACCGAATCTTTCCAAACACTTTCCCATTTAGCATAATTGAAAAAGGTCTATGATACGACAGAAGCTGCAGTACTAAAAGAGTCACAAAATAAAGCACAGACAAATATACGTAGCCCTATTGTACTCAACAGGACCTCCTGAAAGGACTGACTTATCGCTATTCCTTTTTATGCTTTGCTTTTGAAGACTTTACTGAAAACGTCGGAATAAATGAAGGTGGATTATTAGAATTACCTGCAGAATATCACGTAGGCTACTCTTCCGTGTCGAGAATGTTAATTTACTTTGCGGAAAAATAAATGCAATACAGAAAAGAGACACCCTATTATAAGGTTGTAAGTAAATTAGCAGGCAAAGAATTGTAGACGGTAAGCATCTTCACACAAGGATTCTTAATTAAAAATCTGGAAGTTCTGAAAAATTCCAGTACGTGCGGAAAACAATAACACGAAAAGGCTTCGCTTTGGAATTGCGAACAGAATAAATTGGGGAATGAGTTGCTACCCTTCAGTTCAGAATATTATGTCTTCCCTTGTCCTACCTACACATTTAAATTTCATATACACAAATATAATTGTACGTGGGTTTCACATGGGTATGTCATTTGAACTTTCGCCTATATTTTGGGTGTTTGAGAGAACGCACAAAGACCTTAGAGAGATAAAATAACAGGGAGCATAAAGTAATTAATGAAATAAAGATCAGATAAATGAGACAATTATTGCAAATTGGGAAAACGGGAAATGAATCCAAATATGGATCGGTGTACGTAACGAGAGAAGGCTTTGGGAGACTGGATAAATAATAGCTAATAGCCAGTAGCTTGTAGACAAAACTAATGTTGAGAACAGGGCCATTAGAACCAATACGATAATTATGTCAATTTGTTTATTTGTCCCACCCCTTAGCTACATATATGTTACTCATATTTCATAGAATTAATACGCTAATTGAATTTGATTCTCTTTCTCAGATCTCTCCGTCCGTTCTGATGTTCAAAGCACACAGCAAAGGACATTAAGTTTAAGTTCAGAGAAGGGACTGAGTGATTGTAGTTTGATTCTCGGTACAGAATGTTCGGAGTTCGTCTGAAAAACTTCCTTATCAAATATGCAAGTGTGGCTACTCACTTCGAGATAGGAATATCTGGAGCACGACACGGACCAGTCGTAATTAGTTCTCAAGACGAGAGTCTAGGAACCCTCCCCTGTATGCCTTCAAAGCTACTTCCTTCGACAGGGAATTTGTTTCGTTTTACCTGTTACAAATTATCGTGGCTTCAAAATATTAGGATTAACATGCTAAGAACTTAACGGTTATTTACGTTGGAATTAACAAAGTGGCACACAGTGTTCCTTCAGTAGCAGTGTCAGGAAATTTCCTACTTTAATAAAATAGGGAGTCCGCCTGAGGAACGTATCTGAAGACATCTGGATTCGACTCAAGCCCGATTTATCAAGAATGATTTTAATCCTATATGTAGACTTTCCAAGCAGCGTGTTAGACCGTGAACTTTCCATCAAAAAATTACATAACTTTTTCTTTCCCTACGCATGCTAAATATTGCATCCATGAGATTCTTCTAAATTAACCCTTTAAAGACGAAAAGCCTGTGTTTTATATAAGAATTCAGTGCGTACCGCGCTGTAAACACTCTCCACTTCGGTTATAAAAAACAGTCTTTTAGTGCTGCATAAGAGAAAAGTTGCTGTTTGTTCTGAGATCTATCCGAACACATAAACGCAATGTGGGCACCATGTAGAATTTTTGAATATTAAACCTTGTGGTGCGTAAAGTTACCGCTAGGCTTTAGAACGTTAATCACCTTAATAACAATAAGTGAATTCTACAGGCTCGAATACCATCACGGTTTTGACTAATTTGCTTCAATTACTTTGTATTTGTTCTCCCTTAGGCCACAAGTTCTTACTTTGTATTTAGGGTTCTGTATTTCCCAACAACTACACCGCTAACTCCATGCAGAAATGTCCTCGTTCAGAATCTTAAACTTTCTCAGTTAGTCAAACTTCCCACCTCGCCTGACACCATCCTGAAACGAGTTCTTGTTTCTCAGTAGCTTCACCTGAAATATAAATTCTGAACCTGACTAAATAATATTTTCATCCAAATCTCCACATATATAATTCGTATTGTGGGTGCGAAGAATTTCAGGTAAGAATCGTCAAGAAACAAGTGAAAATCTCTCCTTATATTCGGAACAAAAACGGCTATTTAAAATCTGGTTATGACGACTGGTGTGATAAGATTGGAGAAGATTTATGGACAACCTAAACCAAAAGTTTAGCAAAAATTAATAACAGTACAATATGAATTCAATATTCGTTTTCAGAAAAGATAAAACATTTCAAATTAATAGGTCTAAGAAATAACTGAATAATAAAGGATGTGCTACGTAGTCTGCAAGTCGCAAATGATGACAAAAGCAAGAGTCAGTGTTTCGATGCGTATCAATTATATACTTCTTGGCTATGAACACCTGTTGTTAATAATTTACACTGCACCGGCAAGAGGGCTGTCACCTCAGCTTGGGTTAGGCCAGACCACAAGGAAAGCAAATTCAGTTTCAAGTAAGGATGAGGGATACAGCAGTTCGCACTTACAGATCGCTGCTGTGACGTGCTACAACGCACGTAGAAAATCGAACATTGGGCAAGGCAGTCAAGGTGCAGGCAGCATGTCTTTAAAATTTAAGCGTCGTCTTACAGCGCACTCTCACTAATAAGGTTTCACTCCCCAAAATCATGTATTCTTGTCCCATGAATAACTTTACTATTCCATTTTTCATCACATATCCATATGAAATTATCGCGCCTACCATCATATTATCATATATTACTATCGCCTTATTACAAATACTATTACTTCCCTTATTGCTACATTATTGTCTTGGTTATATGCCATCAAATTATCACCTATTGCTATGTCATTATCATGCGTGCCAGAAATTAGCACAAACGCCATCGCATTGTCACGTACTGTAATTCCATTGTCAGTTTCACAAGCCGTTTTGTTGTTCACCTGCCATATAAGGTTTTTCCACTCCTTTATAAATGCAGCCAGAATAAGGCGGCCAGGATAGCGATTAAACTGCGAGCTGAACGACTGAGGAATCGTGGTTCGATTGCTGGCAGAAGCAAAAAATATTTCTCTAATTTCGAATATATCCAGATGTGCTCTGGGACCACACAGCCTCTAGTCACAGCATACTGGCGGGTGTCTCCCGAGGGTAAAGGGTCACAGACTTGAACGTGATCATTCACCTCCCTCTAGTGTTATAGTTAAGAAAAAGTGGAGATAAAGCTCCACTCCCACAATAAACCTTCATGGCTTGTACAAAGACACATATAATTCTTTTATATGTATCTGAGTTATGTCCCCTTTATTGCCATAGATTCTAACCAACGTTTGCGCTGCCTGGCAGTACGTTACTTCGAAACGTCGGTAGCTACACAGTAGACTGTACGGTGTCATAACTCAGAAGACTGCAGTACCCAGCGTTTAGCATGTTAGTAATATCTTTGAATTCTTAGCAGGTCTAGGATCAAAAGTTCCAAACAGACAAACAAACAAACAAACAAACAAAAACATTTGCAGATGTAATTCATTTTTGTCATCCCATAACACCTCTAGCTTCCTACCCTCCACATAACATGAGGTGAAATATACCAGCCCCTCGCACAAGTAAGAAGAACATATATTCATATTAAACCCATAAATAAACAGAGATTATGGAACAATTGACTTCTGTGTTCAACACCTCGTGTGGTGCAGCGATGTAGAATGAACGACCATTAGCACCGTGTTCATCTAGTCGCGTCTGCTTGCCTCCCTGCCAGCCTGGCTGCCGCTCATGTATAAATCTCCGAGCCGGAGAGATTGTTATTGCTTTTGTTGTTGATACCGTCTCCTATTACAGTAGAGCTTAAAAGTTAAGCAGGTGGTCTGCATCATGTGGCTCTTCTCTGGTTAAGAAACGTCCTCCTTTTGTAGCCACACAGTCGATTTTTATGATCAGACAAGCACGCTATTACACTCTGTCCCGGGTCGGTGTAATCCGTGCCCCTCTTCGCATATCTGTTTATCTAAACTCCAAGTTAACATTATTTTCTTGTCGGTGCTTAGAGTCAAATGTTAGCATCCTGTTATGTATCCGGGGTATCCCGTATTTTATACTCGGTGTAGGAGTTGCAATTAATGATACAGTACTACTTTTCTTTTGTATTTCCCTCAGTCTGTCCAAGATAAGGGTCTTTATGCAGGCCATAACCACTCCAATACAACATTATGCAAATACGCTACCACTCTACATCTCACAACTTATACCGGTGTACTTGAATGAGTAGAATTGTTGAATAAACCAAGAACGTTCTATACCACTGTATCGAAAGTGACCTCTTCTGCTGAGTTTCCAGACCAATATTTTTATGTACTTGTAATTTCCCTTTGTGCTACACGCTTCGCTCATCTAATAATTCTTTAAAATCTCTCCATCTTAGATGGTAGGTACATTTTGCGAAGCAGTTCCTAATGTATCCTTTCATCCCTCTCTGAGGTACTCAGTTCCGAATACGTCCTTCGGCACCCTCAATCTAAACACGTTCTTTCCTTAGGGAGCCAGAACAATTTTCACCCCTGCTAAGCCAGACACTGTGACTGTACATTTCCACAATTTTAAGGTTTGTACGACTGTCTGACATCAGAGACTCCCTACGGGCTGGACGTGCCGGGAATCGAATCCCGGAGGGGACGAGATTTTCTGCGTCGGTCCAGACCGGCTT
>BLKM01000120.1:166610-289214 GCA_013340265.1 Coptotermes formosanus
CCCCCCCCCCCCCCGCCCCCCCCCCCCAGCCAACTGCACAATGGGTACTGCGCCCCCTCCCGGGGGGGGGGGGGGGGGGGCGTGCCGTTGACCATCTAACCCACCTAAAGCCGAGGTTGAGAAAGAGAACTGTACCTCTACTCCCCCTCTGGGCCTTCAAGGACTTTTCTAGGGTGAACTTTATCCTAAGCGTCTTTAAATACACCAAGAACAAATCAGTCTTTCCACTCAACACTTCGTCTTATTAGTGTTCCTTCCTACAAGGTCCCGCTCAACACCGACATGTTGTTTCCTCTTGCACATCCTCATATCCTTTTCTTCCTCGTTACATTACCTACATTTGTCTTCCTTATCATAATAATCGTCTTCATCTTACACCCCTCTTCATCCCGTCAGTCTGCGCCTCCCATTTGTCCTGCCGTTTTTCGCAGTTTCTCCCACTGAGCATCGCAATTCTCTTTTCTAATCCTTCTGAACTTACCCTAGCGTTCCCATTCTGCTCATCCTTCTCCCTTCATCTTCTTCCACTTACTGCACTTTCTTTCCCTGCTTAACATAACATGATAATTTTGTTTGACTTCCTTTCTTGCTTTTTTGCATCTTCCTTCTACTTTCTGAAAAAATGCTTTCGTAATCACCACAAACTTTTTTCGAAATCCTCTCAAAATTATTATTCGTAAAAATCTGCTACTTTTCCTGTTGACAATATCTAACTTCTGCAGTTGGTAGAGTGTCATCAATTAAACCGACAAACTTAAAATAACTGACCGTCTCCTTCGTACTAGCGCCTTGGCAATACTGACTTCAGTCGTGACATTTTGTGCTTTGATTGTTCCAAGCACGTAACATCATTTATTAACACACCATTATGTTTGAGGCCTGCACCCCTCCAGGAGCCTTGACGAACCATGCCATGTGCTTCCACCTGTCAACTCTTAGCACGCGAAGGAAGGGTATAGCTGACCCCGGAAACTCGCAACAAAAAAGAGTGTGTCTGAGAAGTTTTGCTCTTCCCCCCCCCCCTCAGGAGGTTGTATGTCTCACAGCCAAATGTTAAAACAATCACACATCGGGCCGTTGATTCATATGTCGTGTCCCAGGGTGGAGATGGGGTAAGGATAAGACTTTAAATGACGTCACCAATGTCTGGACAGGGTGGTGAGAGGGGTAGTTTTTACTGCAAAGAGGAACTTCGATCTCAAGCAACATGGCAAAACTTTTTTTCTTAACGGTAAATATTCAACGTAGAATAAAATGGTTAGCAACACAAAGGTCTCGTACAAAGAAGCGGATTTCCCTTAATATAATTTGAAACATACACATTGTGTGTCTTGAGTTAATAAATAACAACAACACAGTATAGCATATTTAGTGTGTGTGTAGATGATCATACATCACTCAAAGAAACAGCAGGTAATTTATAGGGTATTAGTAAAATACCTCACTAAAATGCAAACATTTGAAATCAAGGTTCTGTAAAGGAAGAAAATAAGGTGTAAGACAGTTAAGTGAAGTATGTTAGCTATCCGATTCTACCACAGTTCCTGAAGAATATATGGCGTATTGGTAAAAAAATGAAATGGACTAATAAGGTAAGAATAGGCCTGTGAAGTAGGGGGATATTCATTCGCAAGGCTGGTTAGATAGATGGCAGGTGGTGCAATAAGCAATTTGTTTATCACGACAAGCCACTTTCTGCTTCAAGACCTGCTTGTATTCGACTGGATGTGGATATGATCTTCAGTGCTTAGCACGAAACGATTTGGAATAATAGCCATATATCTTAAATTGAGCATAATATTTGCATACGTATGCATACATATATATATTTTATGAATTATGTAACCATGAGTATATTATTTACCCACCTATGAAAGTCAGTGATGTTTCCGCAAGTATCTATCTTTTTTATGCTTGTCTGCATACGTAGCAGACATACATACATTATCCAGTGCGCGAAATTCAAGACTGCGAGTATGCGAGTTATTCCCGTGGACAGCAGGCGTACGTAATGTTGGCCAAGGCCAGGCGATAATGTTTTACTCAAGACGGATTCGAAAATCTCCGTATAAATTTCAGAACGTAAGATTAGGCCTGTGGGGGCTGGATTCGTCTGACCCAGGATAGCGAAAAATGAGGGATTCTTTTGAACACGGTAATGAACTTGCGGATTCCAAAAACTGCGAGAAATTTCTTGACAAACTGAGGAAATATTAGCTCTTCATGAAGGACTTGCTACACGGAGTTCATGTATCCTTGTATGTGCCAAGGTCCGCAGCTGTTTTTCTATTTACAGGCGCCCTTCGACTACATATTTCATGGGGTGCTGAATCGTAGAGGACAGAAGAATGAATCGGAAAGGATATGTGACGAAGTAGGCGAGATATGGTCTACTTCGATTCTATCATCATCATTATCATCATGATCATCATACAGTCTGTCTTACGACAGGTCCAGAGTCTCTTCTAAAGCAATATCTCCAGTGCTTCCTCTTTCACTTCCTAGCATCGTAACCTTTTAAAGCCTAGCGGTACCTTTACATACCGCCAGGTTTAACATTAAAAAATTCTACGTGGTGTTCACATTGCCTTTATGTATTTTGTAAGGGTCTCAGAACAAACAGCGACTTTTGCCTTATAAAACATTAAGAGACTGGTTTTTATAACCGAAGACGATAGTGTTTACAGCGCGGTACGCACTGAGTCCTTACATAAAACAGATACGCTTCGCCTGTAAAGGGTTAATGTTACATCTCATGTTACATCTCTCGTCTTTAAAGGGTTAACCATTTAAAGACGAAGTGTATCTGTTTTATATAAGGACTCAGTGCGTACCGCGCTGTAAACACTCTCCACTTCGGTTATAAAAACCAGTCTCTTAATGTTTTATAAGGCAAAAGTTGCTGTTTGTTCTGAGATCCGTATAAAACACATAAACGCAATGTGGGCACCACGTAGAACTTTGTAACGTTAAACCTCTTCAGTACACTTTACCAAAATCTTTCTGGACGAGTTCAGGTGTCCGCAATTAGAATCGAATGAGAAACTTCCAAAATAAGAAGCAGAAGAGCCAGCAACTCACGGAAATAAGTCAGTCTATAGCTATAAACATGATGACAGAAGAAGGGGCGATAAGAGGCGTGGTGGATGAGATTTAAGGGAAAGAGGATCATCTGCCAAGCTGAGTGATTCAAGCAAAGAAAGCCACAGAATCACAGTTAAATTTTGAGCTGTTGGCTGTAGGTCCTCAGAGATGAGAGTTCACGAAAGTTGCTGTGTTTGTTTAGCGAATCCAAGAAAGAGGTTAGCTTTAAAATTCGAAATCTGAGCGAAGCCACGTGATTGGTTTCTGCTCTGTGCAAATATGCAGACTAACAGGCCCTACAGCTTCTGCCTGGGGTTAGTGGTTATTCGAGAGACGTTTAGAGGTAAAATTCAAACAATACACGAGAATGTTTGCTTGGAAGTGGAAAAACTTTCTTCAAAGTTGATAGCTTTACACCTGGTCAAGAAAGCCCTTAATTTTAGGGAACCCAAAACTTATTTAGAGTGTTCATGAAAGTCTGCCACTAGACCCTTCCTAGGCCTGCTGAATCAGTCTACATTCTCACATCCTAGATTACTAAGATCCGTTTTAATATTATTCTGTAAGAATTCGCCACAAAAATTGTAGTATTTTCCCACATTTATTAGCTCTACATGGTCCCTCACCATTTCGTTTTTCTTTAATTAACAAGCCTTAACAATATTAAATGAAAAATACCTTACAGACTTCGTTTTCTACAATTTTCTCAAGTCTTCTTTCTTTTTCTCCATCGCTTAGATAGTGTTAAAAGTCCGCCCGATTCTGAAGCTCTTTTTGAGGTTTTGGTGTATCACGGACGTTTACAATGAGATACTTTCAGTCTAACGTGTAAACGCCAGACTGGAAGATCACTTATTTTCTGCTGTCTGCGACGATTTGTTTAACATATTCGCAGCTGTCCCCTTTCCCACGAAAGTGCAGCAGTCTTGCGCACTTTTAATAAAGGAGGACGTGGTTTAGTGTCAGAATCAATTAGAAATGAGAATCAAGCCTTTTCACACGGACGCTGCGCGCCGGCGTGAGAACCAGACAGTTGGCAAAATGTCCGCACCGACATAACACGTAGGTTTTGCTGAGACCCACAGACCACTGCTGCTGACACTGTAAACAGGCACAGTTCTATCCATTGATAACTACGATTTACTTGGTATTGTTCTTTGCTTAACCGAGTAGCCGCGCGGTCTAAGGCGCGGGTCGGCGGCCGCTCGCTTGCTCGGATTGTGGGTTCGAATCCCTCCGGGCGCTTGGATATCTCTCTCTTGTGAGTGTTGTGTATTGCCGGGTAGAGGTCTCTGCGTCGGGCCGATCACTTGTCCAGAGGAGTCCTACCTAGTGTGGTGTGTCTGAGTGTGATCGTGAAGCCTCGATAATGAGGAGCCCCTGGCCCACTAGGGGCTGCTGCGCCATAGAAACAAAAAGTACTACTCTTCAGAATTTCACATAGGTTACGGAATTTTATCTTCCTGTGTTGCACTTACAGTCTACTGTTACACACAGGACGGCACAAATCAGAAACTGTTCACTTAATCATGTTTTATAAAATAGATAATAAAATTATACATTTGCATATAATTGTATGCAGTTCACATAAACAGAATATTTGAAAAAACTGTACATCATACAGATCATACAGCAATTCACGTGCAGTGTTTTCCCCCGTTCCGCGAGGAGTACTGCGAATCCAGCGGTTTGTCAGTTTGCACTTCTTCGACCCTCGATGGGACAGTCCCATTTCTCGAGAGATGTCGCGTGAGCGCCTGCACTTTCTTTCGTTCCACAGCTGCAATTATGTCATCTGCATTGGATGTCCGTACAGCACGCGGACGACCTGCGTTCACAAGTGCCGTAGGCGTTACACGTCCTGTCTCACGGAGGCGCTGCAGCAGTCGTCGAAAATCATTATCGTCTGAGTGACGTCGAACAAAATAATGTAGTGTGAATGACCGCGCATGTTGCAATATTCGTCGTGTGTTTATTTCACGACCGTTTATTAACACCTCAGCCCTGCCATGCACTTTGTATCTTGAGTGGGTTTACAACACGCTTTGTCAATGTAACAAATAACACTGCTGAGAATCTGACATTTGACGGTGACGTGAATCTCAAAAAACGAATGTTTCGTGGCATATTTTGATGACTTTTTGACTTCTTTTTAACAGTGACACTATGGAGATTCTGTGATCAAATTTATTTTCACCCTTCACAAATCTGCTAAAGAAGGGAGTCTTTAAATGCACTGACTATCAGCCACAACCGCCGTGTAGTTTTGATTCAATGACTTTGTTCTTAGACATCACTATGGGCGAAGCTGTGCTGTTTCAGGAGTCAGCAGGTGTTATAAGAGTCCGTCAACCTGTTGTGAAACAGAAGACGAGGAATACTGCACGAAACGAAGTAGGCGAAGACCGGATATGCTACTGAGTCATAGTTATCCTGGTTCCGGTTGGAGGCTTTCGTTACAGAAGACTTTTTATTTGTTCCTTAAGAGTCAAAAGAAAAACTTCTCACACAACTGATATCCGTGTGTACAACACAAAGGGACATAAGAAAGGGGAATTAATTAGGAAGGAGCAATGAACTAAAATTAGCAATATTTGAATGGAACGATCAAAATCTTGGTATCGCACCCAGTGCTTGGAGGAGAGCTGGTCTGTGAGTGTGTAAGAGTTCATTAATTTAGATTTTCATTATGCAGTTAATTAATAACGAAATATAAAAAATATTTTTGGACTTTTGTTCAAAAAATTATAACAGTTCATCAGCTTAGGGATACAGCACTTTATAACCTGTCTTCATACAAGTACACACAGAAACACACACACACACACACACACACACACACACACACACACACACACATACACGCTATTTTTCTGAAGATAAATTTCAAACCTCAACAATAAAAATTCTGAATTTTGCTTGGCAGTGTGTTTATGATTTTTAAAATATCCCTTGAAGTGATGAACAATTATTTACAAATACAGCATTCACTGACTGGTCTTTCTAAGGGAAGCACACTGTATTTTATATGCGGCACGACCTGAATCTTTGTATGTAATAACACATTTCTTTAACCTTCAAAATAAATCTACATTAAGAAACCCAGGAAAAAAATTACAATGTTCAAATTTGATAGTGACTAAACTGTTGTTATATTTAGTAAAAGCTAAATAAGTTACGGCACAAGCTGCGTCACGATGCCTGGACTGAGAGGTGTACTGCATATATGTGCCACTGTAATCTGTGTTTCGTTTGCTTATCTTCTCACAGTGTATTCACACGCGTGCACTCGACAAAGATGGAGCAATGGACACAAGAGAGGCCTGTCCTTTTGTCAGAAAGGACGCCGCAAGATGACTACGACTTCAGTCGTCAGAAGCACTCTTTAGCACGTTCTGGTCATGAGCCCTGGGGGGGGGGGGGGGGGGGGGGCAAAGCCAAGAAGAATAGGCTCCCTGTCAGCCGCAGGGTGACTTGAACCTGGACTTAGTCTTCAAAGGGATGCTGTGCTAGGTTTTCGACGCCAGGTGCAAAAGGGAGAAAATCTATCAAAATGATCTGAGCAGAGCCAGCGATACCAAGACAAGCCTGCAGTCCGCATGAGCCCATTAACAGAACACAGTGTACTGCAGTGTCGACAGCAGCTTCACAGGCCAAATTAGGAAGGTAGCACGAAGCAGTGTGCCTTAGGCCTGCAGTTATGCAAGGGTCAGCAGGTAGTCAATTTGATGGGTGTGGGTAAGAACAAACAAAGGCAGTTCCGTACTTCTTTCCGTCAGCGGGAAACAGAATATACAAAATAATTTGTACGTCAGGATAAGCATTGCACGTTTAATATACGTATGTACCTCATTAGATACAGCAACGCCATTAAAGGCCATACACTCCCAACTGTTAGGATGTAAACTGGCAGCGTATTTCTTGATGAAAAGCGTGACTTGCAGGTTCCAAATAACTTGGAATGCCCAAATACCTTAACAATTAAGAGCAGTCCACGGGAGACTTCGTAAGCTTTAGACTTATCATGAATTATCCAACGCAAATTTGTGAGAATTTTCACTTGTGAAAATTGACAGAAAGAAGATTATTGGTTGTGATCAAGATACCTTTAGAATATAAATCACTTGTGCTTAGAAGTTGCGTTTGACTGGAACGTTTGTTTGATCGCTTCACTGTCTAGCCTCTGTTTATTTTCTTAAAAATTCTGGATATCTTGCGCTTTACGTAAAGCAAGATACAGGTTATTACAAGAGGGAACCCCGCACACCGAAAGCCGCTCCGTGATATTTTACATTCAAAATGACCTCCGCAAACGCGAAAAGTTTTTGTGCTGCTCCTCGTGGATGTTGTTCCTTAAGTTGATAAGAAGAAGGTGTTAATGACACCACCTGTTTGTGTTCTTAGTGGCTGGTTACATTGTGTCCGCCTTAATGATGCCATTCCGATGATCGATTGCAAAAACTTTAGTAAAACAGCTGCCGTAGTCCGTCAAGTACAACACAGACGAGAAGACTGACTGATTGACTGAATAATTTGCTGTTATCTGAATGGTTGTCAGCTGACTCATACAGTGGCTTCTCTACTTATTTAGCGAAGAACTTATCGGTTGGCTGACTGAACAAAAAGTTTTTTAAGTAGCTGGGTGCCTGAATGGCAAAATATTTGATTCATAAGCTGTGGCTGTTTGACTTGGTCATTTACTCATTGGCAGATTGCTTACTGTCTAACGCCCACTTTCCTTCAGGAAGTGTAGGCCCCAAGTCTATATTTTATATATTTTAGTGATATTCTCAGAAAGATGTCGCCAAATTATACGCATTATCGACTCAGGGCTCCACTTCTTAAAGAAAAGTAAGGGATAAAGCTTTCCCGTAACAAATAATGAAGACTCAGAGGGGAGAAAGAAAGTTGGCCTTTCATCCTTACTTTGACATTCAGCATAAGTGGGACAGCAGAGCTGTCGGCTCTACACGCCGGTAGCAATTTGCCCCCCAGGGAAATTCCTTGGTACTTATTTCTGTTAGAGACTGATTGGATCCCAGGTCTACTGAATTCGGACAGAAGGAACTGGTCACTTGAAAATTCAAATCGAACCCGAAACCTCCCGTCTTGTGGCGCAGTGACTCAAAACCAACTGTACCGTTCGCTCCCGTAAAGAAAAGTAGGCACTATAAATTCATAACAGAAACTATTGATACTGTAGGGGAAATCAATATGTCCTGAAGGCTTACCTAATCCTTATTAGTGGAACTGTAACTTAACTCCAGTATATTTTACATTCGCCTGTATGGAAACTTCCAAATATATGTGCAGGTAATAAAAGCATCAACATTCTGTTAGTTATACGAAGGTGAACTGCCCTCTGGTCGAACTGTTTGATGACACACGAGACGAGAATTATATGACGCTGGTAATAAGCTCTGATGATGTTAAAATATATGACAATGAATACTACTCACAACTAAGTTCAATCAGTTTGATTTGCACCCAGTGACAGCTGCCAACACACGGGCTGTTTATATGTGACGTCGGATTGGATCTGGGCTGTACGATTTCCTAGATGGTCCTCACATACAAACGACAGAAGTCATTGAGATGAAGGCTCTAAAATTAGTGCGTCAAAATTATTTTAGACCTTTTTGATTTGAAATGGACTTTGTTATTTAAATGTCCTACCAACTAAATGTACATAACTATCTAACCAATTACCTACATAAATAAAAGACTAAGTAGCTATGTAACAAAATAACTAGGACATGACTTAATCAAGTAAAAATTATTTACAGAACAAAGTACTCAGTCACTTAAAGAAAATGATTAAGAAGAAAATAAATATGGGTAGCCTAACATTAACACATAACACTGAACTACTTCCTTTCGTCTTCAACGTTCACAGCATATTTGGCTCAGATCCAGCTTAATGCTATTCTTGATCCTCCAAGTGACCATAGTTCAAGGTTTTTCAGTTGGATGGGCGGATGTTATTCAATGTAACTTGGAGAACATTTTGTGAAGATGCAAAACCGATTAAACAGTCTATGGGCAGGGCTGTGACAGAGATTATAAGGAATTTTTGTTACACTACAAAAATGGAATACCGTTGTTACTGTCAATATTTAAAAAAAGATTTTGCGCCATCCATTTTGGTGTTGGTAGACGGAAAAACTTAGGGGTCGTTATTCTAAAAACCAGGTAAATACAGTATTCCTTTCCATAGATGGCAGCATGTGTTGTAATATGCTTTAGGTCAGCATGTCTAGTGATTACTCATCCCAGCGGAAGACCATGTTTTTTGTACGTCTTCATCCTGTTTAATGTTGCTCAGACTTGTTTAAACCCCACTTCTCGACCGTTGATGCAAGAACAAGAACAAATTTGTAACGACCGTTATAATTTATTCACCGGTGTCTTGCGTGCGAGGCGTTCACGGGTAGCCTTCCGGTTTCCCAGACCGTACAGGTGTGTCTTGGCGTTAGCCAGCAACAGGCGTCTGTATCAACCTTCCTTCGGGCTGTCATATCAGAATCATAAATCCCGGAAGAATACTAGATCTTCACGAGTGAGTTACGACCAAAGTGGGTCGATTGCCAAGGGCGATATATTATGGGTTATGGAGAAGGTGTCTGGGGTATAAGAGGCAGGATGTTAGTCAGTCTTTAGCTGTTTCTTAAATCCATACAAACTAGTAAGAAGGAAAAACAGCTGACAAGTGGGACGCATACAGAAAATAATTTGCTAAATTTTGATAGGCAAATCTCTAGGAAAGAGAGAGTCTGAATAAGGAAGAAGTAGATGACAAGATAATATTAAGAGGAGTGTTATAGAAACAGAGTTTCAGGATGTGTGCGGAACTAAACGTGCTTAGAATATTGACAAATGTGATGTGTCTTCGGCTCCAGAAATGTGCGGAATTGCTTGAACAGCTGACGGACTAAGAACTGTCCAAGGAAGACCACGTGTTAAGACCTTACCACCCAGTTGGTCTGGATTAGACTGCAGTATGCGTACTGTCTGTGCAGTAGGCACACTTGTTGCGTTAAATGAAGAATACGCAACAGCATGGCATCTAATGGCGTCGAATGAAAGGATGACTGCGAATAACGGAATCGAAAAGAATGTGAAAGGAATGAGCCCACTTGGAAAACCTAGGAACAGATGAAAGGACAACATTACAATTAATCTTAATGAAATAGAATGGAAGTATATCAAGCGGATTAATCTGGCTCAAGACTTTGTTCTTGTGAACATTGCAATGAATCTTCAAGTTACATAAAATGGTTGGAATTTTTTAGCATACTGAGGAACCGTTAGCGACATGGCGTTAGTGAAAAAAAGGAGTCGTGGACGCACAATCTCGACGTTTGATTAGAATAACTGAAAAAACCAACTAAAACGTCGATTTCTGAGTTTCTGACAACGGTGACTATAAATATCACCACCACTTAGCTTATAACGCCGCATAGTCTAGTAGAAACGCCGTATACGGCACGACCTAACAGCTGCCATTGAACTTCTACTTCTTATGTGGAAAGTACGCTCCTCTGAAACGCCCCTGGAGATTACGTTCCTCTGAAACTTCCGGAACTTGATACCACACTGCGAGGCATCATATTTAGGAAGACGGCAATATGCACTGAAGCCTCAAACACAGATCCCGGTATATGGACGTGCAAACGAATAGCAATGGGCCGCGATAGTGTAGTCGGTATAACGACTCGTTACGGGCTGTACGGTTCGGACATAGAACTCTGGTAGCGGAGAGATAACCCGCACCCATTCAGACGTACGCATACTGCAGTCTGGGGCCCACTCGGCTTCCTGTACACGGGGTACCGGGTCTTTCCCGGGGTTAAGCGAACGGAACGTGGAGCTAGCCATCCCCCTTTCTAGTGCCGTGGCTAACAAAAGGGTAGAGCCATACCTGTACCTTCCCTTGGGCCTTAGGCCTCTATAGGGATCCTATTCTTTTAATCGAACGGAGAAGAAAACGGCGTCGCTGGTCAGGCAGACTACGCTGAGACGTACGAGTAAGTAGAATAATGGTGTAGGTCTAATGGAGGAACGAAATCCCTATTGTTTGCATCCCGTTGTGGTATTGGAGGAGGTGTTTAAAACAGTGACTTTTCTTACTCGCACAACAATATTTTCATTGAATTATTATATGAAAAACACAATAATCAAGAAATAAATTGTCTCCAAGTATGACATGTTTCGACTTGCATAGGCCACCTTCAGGTTAATGTAAAATAATGAGCTTTTGGTTGTTTATTGTACTT
Organism: Coptotermes formosanus; assembly: GCA_013340265.1. Classification (NCBI taxonomy): domain Eukaryota; kingdom Metazoa; phylum Arthropoda; class Insecta; order Blattodea; family Rhinotermitidae; genus Coptotermes; species Coptotermes formosanus. The sequence goes on from BLKM01000120.1 coordinate 177,971, forward strand.
AAATGTAATTTGTTGGTGATGTGACACGTAAGTACAATAAAGAACCAATATTTTGTTACGTTGTAAAATAACCTGAAAGTGGTCCATACAGGCCGACACATGCACTAGTAAATCATTTATTGTTTTAATTATAACTTTACATCTAATAGTAAAGGTAAAGGTTCACCCTATAACAGGCCCTGAGGGCCCAAGAGGGGGAGTAGAGGTATAGCTCTACCCTTTCGTGAACCTCGACACGAGGAGGGGATGGGGTAGTTAGCCCCACGCCCCGGCCGCTTTGCCCCCGGTAAAGAGACCCGGTACCCATTGTACAGGAGGCTGGGTGGGCCCCAGGGCCGGTTTGGACGGCTGCGGAAAATCTCGCCCCCACCGGAATTCGATCCCCGGACCGTCCAGCCAGTAGAGAGTCGCTATACCGACTGCGCTATCCCGGCCCACACATCTAATAGTATAACGCAATAAAAACATTTTTGTTCAGGGAAGAACGAAAAAGTACGCACAGAATTTTGACGAACAATTTTGTTTGAAGGTTTTCTGTTACTGCATCTATGCAACTTTACATCAAGCGGCCCAGTAGCGCCAGAGAACGCTTAGAATGAGGCCGGGCCATCAACAGGTTTGACGCAGTCTAATTCAGGATCAATAATGGGAAAAAAGACCGCCATATCGACATTTTACAGTCCTTTGTTTCAATTTGTTACTGTTGAGTCGCAGTAAATGTTATAAATATTTCATGATGTTTCGATCAATCGGGATACTTTATCCAATAGACCTGCTGCTCACCTGCAGGCAATGGAAAAACTGGGCGTACTCTCGTTCTAAATATTAGCTATTCACATACTGTCAAAGTTCACACGATTCAAAAATGGATGGAAAATAATTGAATTTAAACCTGATAAGGTAGATTAAAACGTACCGTAATTAAATCTGTAGCACTACTATTTACTGACTTTTGGTTTACGAATATTATTTACTTCGTACCACACATTTAATTGTACCCTATTCTATTAATGTCCTTCATGCAAGCCCACACAATATTTCGAATTCCTGTAACAGACGGCAAAAAAAAATTAAATTTTTATGTGTACTTAATTAAGCACCAAGCCATGGAAGTCTGTTAGGGAGTGGAGTTATGTGGCTCCAGGCATGCTTAACCTCGGAACCATGTGGATTTGCGCGGTCAGCTACATGATTCGGTAAATTTAACCCGGAGAAGTACTCGTACATGCCAAGTGGAAGCTGGGTGGGCCATAGAGTCAGTCTGGACCCTTTGGAACAGAGATTAATTTCTTGCGAGCTTTGAGGCTGTAGCAGCAGAGTGGTTGAGGATCTTATTCTGCTGGCTACATTAAGCTTCGCAATGCTTAATAGGATTCCGACGTTTCGACGGAAAGTAGTGCCCTGTGTAGGGCATACAGGCCCATGAAGATAACGGCATTTATTTTCCTCGAATTTCGGAATGTGTTTTCCAATTGACGCAGAAGTGTATCCCAGAAGAAAGAATCCTGAAATAAATCTCTTTCTTCAACAGGCAATTGAACTCCGATTCCTCGATGATCGAGCCTTTAGCCTAGTCACTATGCCTATATTGACTGAATTACGCCAGCTCGGTAATAAAGTGTTTAAAAAGTCTGCATCTTCAGTGTAACTACCCGCGTCTTCGTGCTGCCAGACTCCCGCATAGTGGTGGAGCCTTCTGCGACATATCGTCCAGGAACAGTTCAGTGTTTCACTGTCAGTGTGGTCCTGAATTGTCCTGCTCTTTCAACAAGACAATCTTTCACTCTTGTGAGATCACCAATAAAAATCCAAAACAGTTTTCCACCTTTTTAGACTACTTCACCGAATAGGAAAGAATGATTCCTGTAGAGGTTATGTCTATTGGCCTGTCAATCAAACAGCCAAAGCGTCCAAACCGTCGGCTAGATCATACTATGATTCTGAATGTGAAAATTTGCTATTGGTTTTAGAGCAGTTAGAATTTAATTTGAAATAGGACAAAAGTAACGGACACACTTCAAGAAGGCCAACAAGCTTTTCTGTGCACACATCGAGAACCACTCGTTAAACGTTTGTCAGAGCCGAAAATTTTTTCAAACAAAAATATTGTACAGAAAATCATATATTTGACGCCCAACAAACTTCGTACTGCGCGTCCTTGCACACATTAGTCGAAGGTTATATCTGTTTGTTTCTCAGCCCATATGTCCCTGACGAAGCATTGACGCCTCAACCTTTGATCAGATTCGTTTAAAATTCGGCGAGTTGGATTTTCACCAGAAGCTGTCAGTTTCTTTCAGTTTTTACCATACTGACCCGTACTAAACTTAAATTTGCATATTTCTATACAGAACCCTTCTCTTGTACAGAAAACTGGTAATCAAAGTTTATAAACAAGACGCAAGTAAGCACGACAGGCAAATGAGGCCGGTGGGGATTTTGTGTTTCTGAATTACCAAATATTTTAGTTGTGTAATTCCATGGAGCAGAATTCTTTACAAACATTTCTTGGTTACGGAAGAACACCTTCCCTGCAATAGAATAGGAAGGCTCACTGACGTGTTCACAAAAGCGTGTCACTGGTAGGCATACTTATCCTGAAGCAAATAATTCCAGTGCAGGATATTTTACATTTCTTTTAAGGTCAATTTCATTGTTATCATACATTCTGCACTTAGCTCTCCCAAGTTATTTTTCACCTCCTTGTCTATTTTTGTACAAACCTGGGTGGAGGGGTCTCAGATATAGCACACCGTCACTTACTTAGTTTCAGTTTTTAGCCCGCATGTGTTTGAGAGTGTGATCTTAAACTTTGTTTGCAACTCTTTATTGAAAACGAGGAAACAAATTTCACTATATTTCGAAAATATTTTGGGCCCCTATATTTGAATTTTCTTTCTAATATAGGCACACAGTTAGTGTGTATTGCGAAGGCAGACGAAACTCTCCTGGTATAATTAATGGTTCCGTCTGCGACATTTCCTGCATCGGGTGCAGATACAGACTTTTAGGATTCAGGCGTAGGACTTGATTTATTGGTTTTCAGCTCTCCCTAAGGCCATCTGTAATGTGAAGAAACTGGACTTACGTGATGTCAAGTAAAGGATTTAGAACAGGGCAAATCTGTACAAAGGATTTGTTGCCCGGAGCAACTGTATGTATTGCCTTACAAATTATTGGCGAACTCAGGTTACTGAACACCATATCAATTGCTGCTGGAATTATTGAAAAGTAAACAGGTTCAAGTCGCGGTTTTTTATCACTCCAAAACAAAGCTGTAGTTGTATCATGTCACTTATGCGAACATTAAAAACTTCGCATTTTGCCAACAAAATATAATTTTGTGTTCTACAGGATTCTCAAAAAGCAACGATTATTTTCTCCAGAATATTGGTCTTTATGTTGAGAAAAAATTTGTTTTCTGCGAAGTAGAAACTGAGTTTTTATATGCTTTATATAAAATACGTATTTCAAAGATTAAAAGGGGCGGTGCTTTGCGACACATACAGAGGTGAATTTCAGTGGAAAATAAAGGCTCTTGCACTAGAAAAATTTGAAGACTTAGACCGATGATTTCATCAGGTTTTTACTTTGATATAAGTTGGGATGACGATGCAAGTCTTCGGGGATGCCACTCCGTATCAAGTGGTAAACAGTTACGACATTTCGAAACACCAGGGTAACTTCAACTTCAGGGTCAAGACGTAACATTTCAGAAGTCTTGAATTTCGGCAGCACCTTTGTGAGAACCTCAAATATCGCAAGCAAAGATGAGCTCAAAACGTTGTTCAAACGAGAGCAAAGAAAGCGTACACATTTATGTCGAGCTGCACTCCAGGAAACCGAACATTTACTAGACCTAGAAAAGAAAATTCGAAAAACCTACCTGTTACAGCTATCTTATCCGTAAACTTGTATGAAAGAAAACTATGTCAGTTACGAAGAAGACTTGAAATCGTACTGTTAAAAAGACAGATTGTAACAACATTCTGTCGTGAACAAATATCCTTTAGTTTCAGTTCTGAAAACGGGGGCAGTCTTCTCTTCCGAGGCTTTAGTGGTTACCTTCCAGACTGTGCGTTATCATAACCCAGACGAATCAGTGAACGGCACAAATTATACGCTGCTGCATGTATTTTGGTTTCCACTGCGTGGGTTTGCGTGCGTGCGTGCGTGTGTGTGTGTGCGTGTGTGTCTCAACTCATGGACCTTTATTCTGTGCCAGACCCCCCAACTGCCAGTTTATTCGAGGCATACTATTCCCTCACCCTTTAATACTTTCCGACGCCTCTAAAATTCTTTTCATTAATTTCCCCATCACAGCCAGTATTTAATTATATCTCCCGCCTTGTTTCCTTTGACCGTGGTACTGGATAGTTTATCATATGTTTTTGCTTTCAACGACTATTCTTTCGGTGCTCGTATACACGACGTGCTTCATCAGCTAACGCCTATTAAACTCCGTCCTTACGACGCGGGGCACCGAAAAGTTCTGACGGGATATCCCAACATTCTGTTCCTGTATTAATCACTGGATTTATGACAGATTTATGTACAATAGTTTATATAACGACGCTCAAGTATTAAGACCTTAAACTATGAACGGGAAATGATCCAGGAGGAAGTGTTGTGGCCTGCTGTGTAACCGTACAACTTGTGTTGGAGAAAGGAGGAGAAACCTGTAGGAAATGTCAGTGTATTGAATGAAATTCTAACCCGTGACCAGCTGGATGAGAAGCAGGATACTAGAACATCTGTAGCTGTGGTCGCAGGGGCCGTACTTGACACGAGAAATCAAGGACAATTAAGAGAAAACACGCTCTTTTACTTCGACATATTGTCAAGCAGTAATTCCTATTACGCACGGTTTTTCCTTCTGTAATAAAGCTTCTTAAAAAAACTGAAAAAGGACTAAACACCCATTTCGTGAGAAACAGAAGAAAACTGAAACCGAAACATTTAACTTGTTACGAAGGCTTATGGGAGAGACACGAACTCTTGCCTTTCAATAGGACAAGAAATATGTGGAAGACAACAAAAGAAGGATCCGGGAAGGATAAAAACTGATGAATATGTGGCAAACCCTTTAGGCATCGCAGTGATAGCAGAGGAGTCAAATATGAGCATAGAGACAAAGTTGATTATCAGATTTGAACATGAAAAATTTCGTGCCAAGAGGGTCCCAAAAATTTTGTGCCAATAGGGTCCCAAAAAATATGAATAAATATATACGGTGGAAAAGAAAGTATGTTCTGAAATTTTGGAGGAAAATAAAGAAGACGAATTTTTAACACTCTGCCCACTTGCGACGAAATTTGGCTTTTCAGTAACAGCCGGAAACGAAGCATTTTTTCAGAAAAAAAAACCTTGAATTTCGAAAAGAATTTATTAATACTATGCTGACTTTTTTCAGTATAAGACGAATCATCATGGTTGAATATGCACCGCCACATCAGAAGGTTAAAAAAATAATTCTACATTCAAATTTTAATAAACACACAAGAAATAATTCAGAAAATAAATATCAGAGCTGCAGAACAGCGGTTGACCTCTGCACGAAGACATGCACCGGCGCACAAGTGAGTTCGGTCCGAGAGTTTGCAGCTGTAAAACAAATACAGACGCCTGAGCGCTTTCCGTATTCATCACGTATTGCCTCGTGAGAGGTTTCCCTTACCCCAAAATTTAAAAGTTCACTCAAAGGAAACAATTTTTAGTCAATTGAAGGCTTCTATAAAAAGAAGAAACAAGGTTCTCTAAAGAGTCTCACAAAAACACCTAGGGAATGCTTCGAGCCCTGGGAGACTCGTGTGAAGCCGTGTTATTTGCCGATAAAACTTACATTGAAAGGGGTAATACATAAAGTATTTTTGTTAATGTACCGCACCTTCAAACTCACCTTGCTGTTCAATAGCAGCACGGCGTGTATATGCTACTCCATGTCTTCATGCATGGAAAGTGGGCCGTTAAGTGTAGAAGCTCTGACAGTAGCGCGAACAAAATATGCAAATGGCAAAACTCGCACAACAGAATTTTCACGAGTGTGTGTGCGTGTGTGTGCGTGTGTGCGCGTGCGTGCTTGTGCGCGCCCTTGTGTGTGTGTGTGTGTGTGTGTGTGTGTGTGTGTGTGTGTGACGGTATGAAGGTCCATAAGATCTTTCGAAAGACTCAAGGTGCACACAAAATTTCATTCGGTCCTTGAATCAACTGGCCCTTGTACTTGTAAAAAAAAACTCACTATTCAAGTGGCCTGACAAAGCGTACGGGAGGCCTGCAATAGTGAAATTAATCGAAACCGGCAAGTAGTTTAAGCCGTATTTTATGCGGATGGACGGGAATGACGTAATTGTACGACATACTTTAAAATCAATTCCATACGGAATAAATTAATGGAAGAGTGCATTCAAGAAATGCCTGATAGTAATCCGTTACATATTGATTGAATCTTGTCCAATTTAAAAAAAACACTGCAATTAAAGTAACAATTGTCTCAAAGATTCTTCATCTTGAAAGTAACTGAAGCTACCAGAGAAATAACCTTACCAACTACATCCACCCGCCCTAATATCTTCGTTTTCCCTACTTCCTTCCCTGTATGAGGTACGTGATAGTGTAAAAGTTGCACAGCATCAGGGTAAAATCAAGGACTTTGCATGCTATAGGGCCTCAAGTAAAAATGAGTAAGTCGCATTTGGTATTAACTAGCCAGAGGCTAAAGTGGAAGTGCAATTTATTTCTGGAGCATAGAGGCTTAAAAAACAAAAAGAAAGTATAAAGGAGCATTACGTCTCTTAAGTGGGGCGCCGGATTCCATACAAAGGAAAGTGCAAATATCAAGTTTCGTAGCGAGTTTCAAGCAGCGCCAGTGGCAGACAAAATACACGCCTGTGGCACCCAAACCGCGCACATTTCTTTACATATACATTCTAAATTGCGTGCTTCGCCTCCTCTTCCCAGTTTACCTAATATTTCAGTCTCTCCACGCACTTTGTCAGTGCTTCTGTCGTTCTTTTGATTAAGCAACAGATTTTATTGTTTATACTGGCCGCCTAATTATTTTAGGGTAGCCATATCTAGCAAGCAACGTTCGGATCAGCAGGTGGTTGCGATGGAGACTGCATGGAATGAGAACAGAATTCTGTTGGGCAAATCTTTTGCTAACTGCTCACACGGAACACCAAATGGATGACAGATGGACAATACTAAGACTGATCTTAGGGAAAGAGTTTCCAAGGATGAGAAATATGTTGGACTGGCTTAGGATCGCAACTAGTCGTTAGCTTTGATAGTAGTAGTACTGAAACGTTTGCGTTAGTCTTAGCCGTGTTTGGATATATATAAACAACAAAACAAACAATGTTGCTCATAAAGCTCTAAGGTCTAACTGGCTTCACATATATATCTATATTGTGTCATACATATAAAAATGTGTAACACTATTTCTGGGGACTTATTTCTTTCCGTCATATAACCTGCGTTTCTTCCGAATTATTAAGCCCGTAAGACTCAAACCTGCAGAAAAACTAGTTGCTCGTCTCTCAAGATAGTTCTGCCTCTCTGAGCCAGTTAAAATCGGCGTTTGTGTCGAAAGTCTTCATATTACTCTTCAATCTACACCTACATTTGCCATGTGGCCCCTTCCGTGTATGTTTGCCAATTAAAAAATAGCATACCGCAAAAAGTACAGACCAGTGCAGAGTAGGACGATTGCCCTTGACATAAGATACCAAATAGAGCAAGTGAAGGCGCCTTCCGGACTTAAGGGGAAGAGCGTCCGAATCTGCTGTCTACATTTGCTCTTGTAAAGAATGCAATGCAGAAATTTTTGGATTTGGATGAGTACACAGGGTAGCACGTAAGTGTATAGACAGGTTGTGAAGACGGATGGAGCTGCTAAATACACAGCGAATAGGAAAAGCTTTACGTCAAACCGTCCGGAATTTTTCCGAAGAATTCTCGAATGCATACTTATCAAGGATTAAACTGAAAATCTCCACTGCGAATTAAGTGTACATTTACTCCCACTTTCAGACAAGAAGCAACTGCAGATTGTACGAAAACAGCAACAGTAAAGTGCAGGTAGAAAGAAAATCGACCCTTTAGCGGGTGCCTAACAACCTTTTAAAGCCTAGCGGTAACTTTACGTACTACCCGGCTTAACATTCAAAAATTCTAAGTGGTGCCCACATTGCATTTATGTGTTTTGTGCGGATCTCAGAACAAAGAGCAACTTTTGTCTTATAAAACATTAACAGATTTCTTTTTATAACCGAGGTGGAGTGTGTTTACTGTGCGTTACGCATTGAGTCCTTATATAAAACACATTGCGTTTCGTCTTTAAACGGTCAATCGACTCTTTCAACCTTTGTCAGAGTAAACACAACATTTTTTATATGCAATGTTTATTTTCTCTACAACATGTTTCGGCCGCGTACGCCGGCCATCGTCAGTTATTACCTGCATCGCAGTAGACGCAGTACTGTCGGTCAGGGATCAAATGCTGCGAGCTAAACCGATCAGAGATATTCAGTCTTCAATGTTTGCAACGTAAACTTCCTGTCACAAGTGCAAAATTGCAGAGCTTGCAAGCTGTACTGTAATGACGACAGAGAGACAGCAACAAAACCATATACTGTAAAACTGTGGATGTGCCAAGCATTTAAATGCGTCGCGGTTTATATAGGAGGCATCTTGCAGCATCGCAAGCCGTCACTCAGCTGCAGTTTGTGATCCTAGATTGAGCACGCAGTCCTGTCCCTTGTTTGGTTTAATGCGAAAAGTTTTTGATACTGTGGCATAAGAACTGTGGGGATTTTAGTTGAGAAAATAAGAAACTGAAATAATTTCATTCAAATAATGAGCAAGCAATGTGGCAAAGATCTTATGGATTCTTATTTGTACTCTGGAGATGCCAATTTGGAATACCGTCTGTGGAACCGCGTGGGGTTCTCCTTTGTTGCATAAGACTAATTTCAGCATAAGTCATCTAGTTAAACCATAAATGCTACATTTACGTCATACGGAAGTTATCACTCATGATGCAAACGTAGAGTGGCGATATGTAAGATTTATCACTCGATTTCATTCGGAGAGATTTTGCCATTTCAAAATGTTTGAATGCAGAAGATTTCACTAACTGATTTTTAACATAATTTTTATACAACACTGTCATAGAAGCTTTAGACGTCTCCTGCCATTCTACGTTTTTCCATCAGGATATCATAAAGTTTATACAATTTTTAAATTTTGATACTCCCTGAAGATTGCAATGGACGATAGGCGAAACACGTAAGAGTGCTTTCTGTTCTTGACATGTGCAATTTTTGGTTATGAACTTGTTTTATGTTTGTCAAGTGCGCGGAATCAAATAAATATACCATAATAGAGGACCGACATAATTTTCAATATGTGACCCCTCAAAAAAAAATTTAAAAATCTTTATATTTCGGTCTTATGTTACTCGTTTTAAAGTTACTTTATTAGCACAGTGCACACGTCACAACGCTGGCACAATATCGCCCTTCTTCACGTTGCTCAGACCAACAAACCGCAACATTTTTTACTCGAAATTACAGGAAAGTCATTACAACTATCTTTGTATGACGCACCTCAATCAGAAACTGGATTCGAACTCATGACTCTTCTTCCTGTGTTTGTTTTCTGTTCTCACGAAGAGCGTTTTTTTATTCCACCCATCACAATAGACACTGTCGTTCCCATGACTTGAGAAATAACTGCCGAGTCCTACAGCCTCTACGTGCCTTCATTGTGATATCTCCTATGCTTATACCGCAACTGAACTGAGTGTGACGTGGGGGCCATTCATTGGAAAGCTGGTAGCCATTCATCTGGTCAAAAATTTCAGTCGTCTTATGTATACGACAAGAAGGATGAGATGAACAAGGCATGTGGCATGCATAGAGGGTTTGAGAGGAAAACCTGAAGGGAAAAAACAGCGTATAAGACTTGAACCAAGAAGGAAGGATAATATTAAAATGGATCTTAACGAAAAATAATTGGAGGTTGTAGACTGAATTTATATCTTATGACAGGGACAAGTGGTGGGCTGTTGTAAATATGACAATGAAATTCGAATTCTATAATACGCAGGAAAATTCTTGAGTAGCAGTGGAACTGTAAGATGGATATTCGGGAAGTGGGATGTGAGGGCATGAACTGGATTGAGCTGGCTCAGGATAGGGACAGGTGGCGGGCTCTTGTGAATGCGGTAATGAACCTTCGGGTTCCACAAAATACAGGGAATTTCTTGACTAGCTGAGAAACTGTTAGCTTCTCAAGAAGGCCTCTGCTCCATGGAGTTAGTTAGTTAGTTAGTTAGTTAGTTAGTTAGTTAGTTAGTTAGTTAGTTAGTTAGTTAGTTAGCAGTGGAACTGTTGGCTTTTGAAGAAAGACTTTTTTTATGGAGTTATTTAGTTAGTTGTTCAGTTAGTTAGTTAGTTAGTTCTTTCATTCGTTCATTCGTTCGGTCGTTCATTACCGTATGCAAACGCTCGCAGCCGTTGCAAAGTCCACCACTGAGCCATGTCTCTAGACAGGCCAGCAACAAACTTCGCATAAAAAAAGAACAGGGTCCATGCTTGCGGATGTTCGTTGAAAAGTTAAGTTATTCGGCTAGTCGAAACTTCCATCTTTGTGGAACACGAATTTGATTACCGTGATCGCACCAGCTTATCATTATTTTGCAACATTCCCAGTCAACAGACCCACAGTCGTGTCAACCTGACACCCTATTGCTTGAAGAAAAATGTAATATGAATATTACAATGAAATGTTTGTATCAATTTCTCGACTGCACTTCTCCATTGAGGGCCTTCGACCACAATTCCTTGTGCATTCCTCATATCCCCACGTTTGCACCAAATTCCGAACATCTCATCCACTTTGTGTCAATCACAATATGCGACAAGAATTCACAACTTTGCAGCTTATTGCTCCAAGCCTCATTTTAATATTATCCGCTAGAATGAAAGACAAAACTATAAGAAGTCTAAACTACCTGTTGTAAAACTGAAGTATCTGACAGCGACAGCAGGATATCAAATTTACATTCACGAAGAAAACGAAAGCAGACTTATATCAGACGCCCGCCTCCTAAAAATAAGATATGAGATGCGGGGAAAGCCTCAAGGGCTCTCCTGTCGTTGTTAGAAAATGGAGAGAAAAATGACGATACGAGGGACAAATAAACGGAAAGGGAAACTAGCAGGGAAGAAACGGGGGGAGAAAACAAATGTACGAAAGGGATAGAAGAATGGAAGAACTGCGGTGAAAGAACATGTGAAAGTAGAGGACAGAGAGGAAAGAATTAGAGAAATCACAATAGGACGGCAAAATAAAGAAGCAGAAAAACAATAGGGAGAAAGAGGAAAGAGATAAACATGCCAAAGGGACAAAGAAAGGGAAACATTCTCTCGGTTATATCTGACCGGTTATGTGCTACAACTTATTCTTTGAAACTTAAAATAATTATTTTATCGGGTATGTTGTATGGATGCGAATCATCTCATACATCAATTACGTGCGCTTCCAAGCAAAGGGCTCAGGAAAAGTTGCGGAACTATAAGGTATAATCTACACGTTCTTACAGCATTAAATCGGCATGTCAGTGCTTTGTGCAACTGATGTTGTATTGCTGGGATACCAAGTTCACTGCCACTTTTAGGACAGAATTTTGGCAGCTTGTTTGCTCATTGCAGGCCAGCTTCCCTCCGTAGCAGGTGCTGTGCAACGTTTCTTATAAGCAGCTTTCTTTCCACAAACAGATTATGAAAGCAGGGCACTACCTTGACTACTAAGCAGGATTAAATTATGAACACGAATAGGAGTTTCGCACCCCTTCTTCCTCTCACGTGCCTTTCAAACCTCTCTCAACTGTTGCTACTTGAAAATTTAATAGAAACAAAACTTGACCCCTCTTTTGATACACAGAAGTCCCTTTTCTCCTAAGACCTGATGACTAGAGATAGTGCCACCGATGCAGACTGGAAGCTGCGTTAATGCGCAAGATATAAATATTTAATAGGTTCATCATATTAGTAACAACTGTGACTGGCATTGTGGAAGTAACCTGTTAGAACCGCAGCGAACCCGTCCTGTAATTACGTGTTGTCATGACCTTACACAGCCCCTTCCCGTGAACTGAGGCAGAGTACCATCAAGCAGGGCACAACAGCTTAGATCAGCATTCCTGCAGTTCTTTCTTCTCAGTCTCACTTCACATCCTGCAAAAAGAAATGTCTCCGCGGTGTCGTACAAAGAAAGAAAGAAAGAAAGAAAGAAAGAAAGAAAGAAAGAAAGAAAGAAAGAAAGAAAGAAAGAAAGAACGAAAGAAAGAAAGAAAGAAAGAAAGAAAGAAAGAAAGAAAGAAAGAAAGAAAGAAAGAAATTTATACTTTGATGATTTAGGACGAGCGTAAATGTAAACTATGTGCTGTTGGGAGAAGATAAATGTGGATTCCCTGATAAAGCAAGCAGAAAGAAATGTAGAATTTGTTATGGTGTACGAAGAAATTAAATGTAGACACTGTGACAACGAAGGACGTAAACGCAGATTCCGTGATGATGTAAGAAGAAAGAAAATGGAGAATATGTGAGAGTGCAGGAAAAAACTAGAAGTACATTCTGTGACGATGTAGGAAGAAGGGGAATGTTGACTCCATCAGAAATTGGGAAGAATGAAAAGAGCCAAAGTGACGGAAGAAATGTAGATTCTTACTCGTGAGACAGTCCGTCTGAATCTTACTCGCGAGACAGTCCGTCTGATTCTTACTCGCGAGACAGTCGGTCTGATTCTTACTCGCGAGACAGTCCGTCTGATTCTTACTCGCGAGACGGTCTGATTCTTACTCGCGAGACAGTCCGTCTGATTCTTACTCGCGAGACAGTCCGTCTGATTCTTACTCGCGAGACAGTCCGTCTGATTCTTACTCGCGAGACAGTCCGTCTGACTCTTGACTCGGTCACCGGAAAATGCACGCTACTTCTTGTACTGTTCCTCAGCCTGCATAGACCAACGTTAGGACGGAACCTCAGGATTCTAACAGAAGGCGGCTCCTGTGACAACATTTTCGGCGTAACTGTTTCTCTTTCCATACACAGTCGATCTGTGGGGGCGACGGCTGTGTTGCCTGTTTGGGCGAATCGTGCAAAGTAATGCGTTTCAAACTGTTGTTTCCGGCATCTAACTAATCCTTGGGCACAGCCAAGTTTTTTTTTGTGTGTGTGTGTGTGTGTTTGTGCGCGCGCGCGTGTGTGTATATATATACACACACACACACATACACATACATGTTTTTTTGTGGCTGTACACCCCAAATGGGCCCTAGGATGCCAATTTGAGGTTCCTAGATCACACGCTATTAGACACACAAGCCCGGTAGGACTCTCCTGAACGAGCGATCAGCCTGTCGCAGAGGCCATTACCTATACAACATAAACAAACACAACAGACAAACATCCACGCCCTCGGATCGATTCGAACACGCGATCCCAACAATCAAGCACTTGAAGACCTACGTCTTAGACCGCACGACCATTGGGATCGGTGAGGGGATATGTGACATTGCACCTATTCCGAAGGTAATGTCTCTACCCAGAAGCTCGGGACGGGATGTTCCAACGAAAAGTTCTCACTTGTCCACACTACACGGCGTCACAATCCGAACGAAACCAACCTTAATACTCTTCGCCATGACAACCTCAATCTTGGCTTACATAACGGCGCTGTCCGTAATTGTTTACTCACTCTGTTCCAGGTCTCGATGTATTGATTTCAGCAGCGCATGCAGCATATTTTCAAAAACTTTATAGCATGCAAATGTTGTTGTTGTGGTGGTGGTTGTGGTTGGACAAAAGTCACGTTCACAATAGGTCACCTGTTTCCCACGTGTCCACGCAACCGCGTATGTTCTTACGGTGCATTAAAGCCGCACAAATGACGTTTCTCTTTGCGTCTTTTGAACTGTACTTAATGGAATGGCTCCGCTAATGGTAGCCTTGTATGCGAAACGTGTTCTATACTTCACACGGCTCGCCTTGAAATGGAAGATCAAATTAATCAGCACGGGAAATGGAAATTAGTCTCCAAATATCACATTACGCTGTTTTCATGGCAGCGAAAAACATGAAAATATAATAACATATGTGAAATGTGTAGCAAGTGACTGCTGTAGAGATGTGACAACTGCAGCATTCAATGTACCTCACAACGGGTGCATTCTGTGCCTGTGTTTATGCTCAGCTGCGCTCCAGTATATTTGTCTGTAGAATTTTCATAAAGGTATACAACTTCTGGATATAATACACAGCACACGCAGAATAACAGATAATACAGGCAGGGAGAAAATGCTCTTAACAACATGCGTAGACGTGATAACACGTGTACTGGAGTGCCAGAGCCTTTGGCGAACACAGCACTGTTGCAGTAAAGGTCTTCTGTCACAGAAGCAGAGTATGTGTCTTCGGCCTCACACACAGATGTCCTCATTATATACAGAATTCTGCACGTGTGTGCAGCTAAACCCCTTGACGCTTTAGGTAGAAGTGAAAAAAATAAATTAATACATTAGACAAATATTTTATCCAGGAGGAAACACATAATATTACTGAAACTGAAAGTGTGCACAGTGATTTAGTTTGTTCAGTTGCATTTTCGCAGTTGTTTCTACCTAGTATTTCCGATACCGTTGCACATAACGATTCTGCTTAAAACAATGCAGTGTTTCCCAACTTTATTTCCACAGAGAATTCCTGCCTATGAAAGAGTTTACAGGCCAGGAGAAGTTGGTAGCCAAGAGCCTTTCTGTCGCTACGGGTGAGGCGGCTGTGTGAAAGGAACACAGACAAAATACAACCAAATATAACCTTAAATATGAACTGACGAGAGCAAAACGCATAGCGGATGGTTGCGCACAGAGATTATTGTGGTACTGCCAACTGCCGAATACCAGTTCCTTCCCTATTTTGCGGGTTATTTGTAACTTCTCGCAGTATTTAAATATTATTATTCATTTATTCCGCGATTTCTCACGGAATCCCTTAAGATGATCTGCAGAACCCTGATTGGAAAGCGCTGGGATAATGTGTATCAAACAAACATACCATATTTAACCTGAGCAGTGACAACACAAATTAAAGAAGAACCGATGGTTAATGATACCAAGTGGGAGACTTGTTTGCAGAACTTGCCGTGTATTTGGATCTGTGGGCATTTGAAAAAACCAGTGACATGATTTGTCCAGGTAATACTAAGAATATATTTGTTTTAACTTTTGTCGACAACAAAGAAAAATGAAGCCAGACATTATGCAAAAATAATTACACGATCAAAAACAGCGCTGCATGCCAAACACATAGCACATTACAGGCACAATCAAAGGAAGAGAAATTATAGAAAGCGACACGCACGTAATAAGCTACCATCCGCATGTTCAAACCATACACACAAGAAATAATAACTGCCCCCTAGCCACAGCCCGGTGAATCCAGGGACATAGATCTATGCTCGCTTTATTTAGAATACTAAACCCATATATAGGTATCTAGTTTCATAGAATGAGAATAGTGCGATCTCACTACATCTTCACACGCTATATATGATGGTGTTGTGTTTTATTATCTTGTATGTTGTGTCAGATGATGGTTCGGATGTGAACCGAAACATGTTGCACATGTACTGTACTTTTATGCAATATGCAATTGTGTTGTGCCTGAAGGCGTTTTATTTTATTCTTATTTGTAAAGTGACGCAATGGGATGACTCAGTGCAAGTTTGCTACACCCAGGTGCCCAATTTAGCTCTTCCCTTCAGAGTCTGCGACTATGTACACAGACTCCCATTTCTCCAATAAGAATATTGTTTGTCCTGCAGTTCTCATTGCCTTTATTTGCTCATCCTAATATTCGGCGAAGGGCACAAACCACCAATTTATTCAGTACTCAAATTTATCCTTCTTCCTCTTTTTTCCTCGCCCTAATTTCCAAACTTTCTGCCCCGTACCCCTATTCAAACACTTTAAATCTACGTTATTCCCCAGACTGACTGCTCAGATAGCATCATGAACTCCAGGGAACAGTGTTTCTTGCAAAATTAACGTTTTCGTGCGTAGTAAAGAAATTACCCGCACTGTATGGCAGCCATGTCACATTAGTCCGCCCGTTGGCCCAGTCCTGAGCCGCCACGTTGAGCCCACCTCCTCTCATTCCATTCCCTTATGAACTATCATAAAAATTATACCATGCAGTTCTGCCAATTTTTCTCTTCCCTTCTCCCCCAGTATTACACGTGTATAAAGCAAGAGCTAAACTACATTCCTGTATATTTTAATATTTGTCTTTTCGGAAACAAAGCAGGGTGAAAATGTGAAAAGTAGCATTCACTGCCTGAATTTAATCTGTTCTTAATTTATTTGTAAAAGTAATTTTGATTTGTTATTTTCATTCTAAAATATTTGAAATTTCAGATTCAAATACCGTATTGCGATATTGGATTACGACCCGCGGCTACGTTGGGTTACGACTGGAGGTGCACGCAGGCACAAATCAAAAACAGCCGGTGTAGTCTCGCATATTTGTATCGGTTAATATGTAGGTCACATTTTATGGCTGACAAACAGAAACGTACACGGAACATTTATAAAATGTGTATTGGATTACAAGTATCACATATTAGGCCTTGTGTACGTGTCGAATTCCCATTTATTCATTTTCCTCTTTTTTATGTAGTAACAATAAAATAAAACAGAAACACCGAGAGGACAGTATGCCGTGATAACTTGACACTCACACTGCTGTAGTGCAGTCAAGCACACATGGCCTATAATGGTTTCGATTGCCAAGCAAGCAATTGTTAAAAGTTGTTTGGATAGCTCTGTGTAAGGTTCCTGGGGTCACTTACGTGACCTCTGGCATGGTGAGATCAAGCAACCAGCGTGTGCACATGGTTGGCAACAGCTTTTCTTAAAGTGGTCACGTAATTGTGGATACCTCTTACCAGCATTGCCAGTGCTATTAATCATGTTGGATGCGACCAGTCATAAAGTTTCCAGGGCCATTTTCCCATAATAATCCGCAGTACGGCCTGACACCTGTACCGTCTCATTTCCCTTTGTGTACACGTAATTAAGGCATGGCCTGGCCTCTTCTTCCAGAGTTGAAGGGCAAGAGATTTTAAGTAACGACAGCAAATCTAGAAAGAAAGGAAGAAACAGAAAGAAATAAAAGAATAATTTCGTGAAAGGATAACAAAAAGGACGATAGGTTGTAAGAACAGACAAACCAGTGTCTTGCATGAACTTATCTGTACCAACAGATGCACAACGGTAAATAAATAGACAGGGTGTTTTAAAAACCACAAAAACCCCTACATATGTATCGGCAAGATATTCCCATGCTCAGGGGTTCTCAATCAAAAGGTTCACAATGTTCTCTCAACAATCCATACTTTAAAATGTCACACGTTAGGGAGTTGTGATCATGTGTGTTTAACTCCTTAATTGTGACATTTTAAAGTATGGATTGTTGAGAGAACATTGTGAACCTTTTGATTGACAACCCCCTGAGGATGGCAATATCTTGCCGATACATATGTAGGGGTTTCTGTAGTTTTTAATACACCCTGTCTATGTGTTTACCATTGTGAATTTGTTGGTACCGGTAAGTTCTTGACAAGATGCACAGTTTGTATAACATAAAATTGAGCGTCTTGCAATTTATTGGACTCGTAGTTAAACTAGACAGTTGACAAAAGGTCATTAAATAACACGAAATACATTGCCCTTTACAAACAGCGTGTAATGTTGCAAAGCCAGGATTATTTATATGGATCCATCGTTCAATTAAATATTATTTGCCGTGCGAGTGTTCTGTAATTTCTTTCTGCATTACTCGGCCGGGGCACACGATATTATGACATTAATTTCTAATTTTTTTTATATATACTTTACTGTTGGTTATTAACAATGTTTGTAATAAACGTTCTACTGAAATGATATATTTTCCGGAGTATATCAGCTGGAATACGGAACTGACTTCTCACGTCCGTCCAGCGCCAAGGTTAGGAATGCGTGCAGCCATACCTCCATTACCTCAAGTGCCTTCTTGATTAGAAGCTTACTTAGACACTGTGCCAATTCTACCTTTACTATTTGTCCGACAGTACGAATGTCCATTAAACTTCCCATCTTTCAAAAACTTGGTTCATAACTTAAGTATGTGCAAGTAATTGCGCCTAAGATCTACACCATCTCTTGCCAGCACTTTTAATACCAATTCTACAACACGAGATATAAAAATGAGAAGCCTTTTCTTTTCTTACGAATTGTGGTAAGTTTAACATTCACTATTTTTGTCGGTTTCAAAATTTATGAAGCTATGAACTGTCCCTGTGTGTACTGTTTTCATATCTTTGCAACACGAGATTTTATCTGCTACAACAACCAGTGAGTTAGGGGTATCTCAGATGGCAAACAGCACAATCGCAAAATATGTGTGTTCCAGATCGAACTGCGTGTTTATACTCCTGTAGGTTCATGTATCACCCTGTTTCCGTATGTTTTGTGCATGATATTTTAAAATTAATGTCCTCAACCCGAGCGAGTCTGTCGTTCTCTATTTGCCTCACATTGTAGCCGGCATCCGGCTGGAAGTTATAAAACAGACTGTGATTTGCGTGTGCTCCCGTTTGCGTGCGCAGGACGTCATGTGTGGCACGAAACCAGGCCTCTAGCTGCCTCACACTCAAATCTCAGAAACAAAATCTGACACCGACAAACACTGAATATCTTATGACTTTCGTATCAAAATGCATTCGGGATATTTTCGTGACAGTCCGCAGTATGTGCGCAAAAACGGGGGGCACAGTGCCTTGAAATAGACTCTTAATACATACGACGGACGGACGGACAGGGTTTCCACATGTGGCATTCCTTTTTACTACGTAAAAAACACCCAAACTGGATTCATTACAGACTTACTGCTAAGAGACTGTGGGACACATTTCTCGCTGTTCGTCTCATGCATTACCAGATAAATTCACACCAAAACGTTTCTAATTCAAAGCAAATTGTGTCGTGTGTAGCATGAACAAGGTTAGGTAAATTGTATTAATTACGTAATAACAATTTAACTGCCCTGTAGCATGTGGTGTAAACAAGTACTCACGCTTTCAATAGCCAGGTTGTGGTGGCTGAAGCGTGTATGCATATGCGGGTGCGTGTGTGTACATGTGCGGCGACGTTCACACTATTATAAAACATACTACTAATGCTCTCCGAAGCTAAAATACTGCATGATTGCACTAAACTCTCGTATATGGCAACTCACTTACATCAGCCTAGCCTGAACTTGGAGGCAGCAGCTTTCTTCGAAACTACGGTAGTAATATACCAGACTACACGGCGTCACATCCAAAAAGACAGTAACTCCTGTAGCTAACTCTGTGATAACTTCAAATCTCAAAACTCACCATGGCGCCTGTTTATTCTGCGACCAAAAAAAAACTAAGAATGACAGAACTACTGAGAATTAAAACAGGCAGTTGATACAGCTACTATAACGAGTTAAGATATGGAAGTTATAATAAATATTAATACCTCGTAGTAAGATATACGACATCAGGAATTAAACGCTAAGAAGAAGGAGAAGAAGAAGAAGAACAGAAAATATAGAAATTGCTGTCTAAAACGAGTGGAATATATATACATATGTCCGTGTGTGTTTTATGTATGTAACATAAATAACCCTTATGGCAGCAAAATCTAGGGGTACAAAAGACGTAAACTCCCTGCGGACTGTCAGAAGACAAGAAACTCAATGGATTGATTCCACCCCCCGAAAATTCCGTGCTTGCAAGAGCCTGTGCTGAGCCGCCCTCATCAACCGCGTAGCCTCAAAATGTGCCCCTTTCAGGTTCTTTTTATTACCACGCATACTTTCATGTCTACAGTTGTATCTTCCAAGTGTTTCTTTTCTATGCAGTTTTTCACTTTCATATTTTTCTATTAGCTTCGCATCACCCGCCTGCTGGCTACATGTGCGACCTACTCCGTCCTCTTTAAACTGATCAGCCTAATGCTAATGATTTGGTAACGAGTGCAAGTGACAAAGCCTACTCTCAACCACACTCAATGTAGTTTTTCCCTTAATGTGAGAGACCAAGTTTCACGTGCAATAAAATCTCCTTAAATTTGGCCGAGGATGGATGAATTAAAAACGGGATTTGGAACGAAATCGCTGTCTGACACTTGAGATGATTACTGAGAACACCAGGCGTCATAGACAAAAAGAACAGATGACAGAAAATGCTATAAGCCCAAATTTTTACAGTGGAGGATAAATGTATGTACACCAAGGAAATGAGTGAATCGCAGGTCATTTAACAACACTACGCCATATGTGGAGGTTATTTATAGAAGAGAAAAACATGTGTTTGTATACATCGGGATTTGAAGTTCTCACAGCTGTGCTAATGAAGATTAAAGTTTCCGTGGGTGTTGCAATGTGTCGACTGATAAATTGTTACTGGCATTTCGAAGGCGGGCAGAACTTTCCTTTTCCTTCTTTACCCTAAAGATGAAGGAACTCCGCTTCGTTGAAACGTCGGTATTTATCACTCTGCACGGTACCACATCCCCGAAGTCTTGATTCTTTATAAATATATAAATATGATTACCTTGGCCTATCAAATTTCAGGGCCTCTGCTTTCTCTTCACGATTAGTTCCAAAAAGTAAATATTTTAGACTTTCGGTGCACAAATTTTGGGGGTGAATAATGGGACATCTCAAGCCCTCTACCTACATAGATACCAAGACAACATCAGAAGAGGCGGGCATACGATTACACTATTTCAGCAAGTGGGATCCGAATTCGTGATGTCCGTGTTAGCGGCGGAGTTTAGGAGCTCCTTCCACGGTTATATTTTACTGCCAGATACTGGTTTTGACTTGCAAACTGCTCGAGACAAGATACCCACATTGCTTACCACCTCACTGTTAAAACAGTTTTCTGAAACACACTGTAGACATGAAAAGGAAAGGAAATCCTCTCGCTACTAAAAGCCATTAACCATAGTTATGAACTCTGACGAAAGGCAATCATAGCGAAGTTTGGAATTTGTCACTCACAGTCATTGTTCTCAGAGGCTGTTCACATTCCAATCAGTTGTACTGGAAACTTTGATTTGTTTGCGAAGTTTTGATACAGCTCAAAGCAAACCGCAGACGCCATAGCAAGTTACACATTATGAGAAAGTCGACTTGTTGTCAATAGCAGTACCTTAAAGTCTCAAGGGAGGTCGCAGTGAGTGAGGATATGTAATTAGATCAGAAGTGACTCGTGATTCGTTTTCGCGAAATGCTGCTACAAGTATTTTCTGAAGCAATAGTAGGCTACTGTTGCTACAGTATTAATTTGTTTACATTTAATATTGTCGTTTTTAATAATAAAAACACAACAAATTTGATTTATTACTCAAACACAAATAACAGTCTGTTATTGGAAACTGCAAACATCAGCCCGGTATTAGAACAGAAATTACAGAGACTGGCCAGATGTCGAACACTGCCCGGATATCTGCATATGCGTTGTACGCGTGACCACGTCTGAAAGAACGTTTGGGTACAAACACAGAAATTTCAACTAGTGACCAGGTCTCAAGACAACAGAATAGATATTGTAAACAGCGTTAAAGATAGCGTAAACGCTGCCCTTAACGCTGTTTACGTACCACCATTGTCCATGTCCCTCAAGGAACTTCGTGATGGGATAACGCATGCACTGCAGACCATTACAGCGGACATGCTACACCGAGTCTGGGATCAATTTGATTACCGTGTGGATGTGTGTCGTGTGACCCAGGCTGCACACATTGAAGGACTGTGATTAACGCATGAGAAACTTGGACAGTTGCCGCTGCTGACGGTGTACGTTGTGCCCGTGTAAGGTGAGAAATAAATTTCTTGTTAACTTTTGAAACGGCACCATTCTTTTGTGTATACCCTGTATATCCAAGCTTTAACTGTAGTTGGATATCACCACAGAACTCGCAGATAGTGGTCGGATGTTAGATTGTAACTTGCAAAGAGTGGTCAGATCTTGAGCAGTGGCCGGGTGTTATATAGACATTGCAAATGTGGCCACATTTCAAAGTTTTTCATTACTAAAACAAGAACTGCAAGCAGTAACCATGTCTCGGACACCTTTGGTTTACTTCTCTGTAAATTAGCCTTACAACACATGTGAGGTAGGGAGGTGTGAGTTTCACTTGGAATGAGAGCCGTTAATCTAATGCGCTTAAAATTCGACGCTGAAGAGGAAATTAAAAAAATTATCTGCTAGCTATCATTAAACAGACGAAAATTTCCGCCAGATTTCAGGTACTCAAAATTTTGCTGCTAAAATTCAAGTCTTCTGGGTTGCTACGCTGTGTCGAGTGGTAAGTAGTTATCTATGTTTCGGAAGGTTGTACTTTCTTCAACTTCGGCGTCAACCGGTTCAAGAGGACTAGCCTTAACGGGAGATAAGAATGTAGAATGTGGGGAGAAATTAGCGCACAAACCCTCTATAGAGTCATTCTTTTTTGACGAATAAGACAAATATTTTTTACAACGCATTTAATGAGACATTTATTTTTTCGAGGTACTTATTCCCATCAAATTGGGTAACACACTTCTCACCAGCGTTTTTGTTACAAAAATAAAAGGCACTGTTACGTAAACTCAAGACGCACACGACACGGCAGGGCTTAGCTGTGATCTAATAGCCATGAATTACACACAAGAGGAATACTATGGCATGCCCTTAACCGTCTGTGCTTCTAACAGTCCAGCTCGTACAGATGCATGCCAATTTGCAATACATTATTCTGGAGGACGTCATCCAGACGCTAATGTGTTTCTACGATTTCAACAGGGTTTCTTTGGTACATGAACTGCAATGCCTAGGACGCTTGAGACTGCAGGTTGCCCAAGGACTGTGCAGACACCAGGGAAAGGAGGAACCATAATTGCAGCTGTGGGAAGAGAGACAGTGTAGGAGCCCATGAGACATTGCTCGAGAAATGGGACTATCCCAAACGAGGGTCGTCGAAGTACATCTTGACAAGAAATTGAACCTGTTTACAGACGGTCGGTCGTCCCCTGCATCGACTATACGTGTAACTACGAGGCGTCCATGTTTTGATCATTCGATACCTTCCGCCATTTAACACCTCGTAAGCTAAACATATCAGAACATGTTTTGCAAAACATTTTTATACTCATTTTTAACAGGGAATGATGCCGTAGAGTGCCTATGCACGGAAGTTTACGCTGTATGGGTAAAAACGATGGGGGAGGCAAGATATGTGGCGCTGTTATTCTTGGAGTGCTTGACCAGAAAATGAGAGAAGTAAGATAATTCGAAACAACAAAAGTAACTGCCAGTAAATACAGAGTGATATTTCAGAAGAGTTGAATCTTCGCCAAATATTCGCCATTCCAAATAATTACATGTACCGTCAAATCGCAGCAGCAAAATATTATATTTCAGTGTATCATACAAAATGAGCTTTTACCTTAAAAATATACAAGCGCGTATGTGTTTAAGCAAATCTGTACATGTGTACACATGCAGGTTTACATTAAATATGTCAATATTTTCCTTCACATTTTATTATTACTTTTGTGCCTGCAAATTTTAATCCGTAGTGTAGTTCACAGACTAATTTAACCGATGAGAAAAATTCACATGACGTGATTGACAGAGAAAGAAGGTAATCGAAATGGATGTTCTGAAACGTCAGAGAATGTTATAAATAGGATAAGCACGGGAAATGTCAGGGCAGTTACAATTAAAAAGTAACACAGGCCAGTGAGTTAATAAAAGAGGGCCCAGTAGAGTATCATTCTTGTTTTCATATTTTGTGAAGCTTTTAAGCGTACAACTGCAACCGAATGTGATCTATGTATATAGGCGCGTGTGTGTGTATGTGTGTGTGTGTGTGTGTATGTATGTATGTATGTATGTATGTATGTACGTACGTACGTATGTATGTATGTATATATGTATGTATGTGTGTTTGTATGTATGTATGTACGTACGTACGTACGTATGTATGTATGTATGTATGTATGTATGTATGTATGTATGTATGTATGTACGTACGTACGTACGTACGTACGTACGTATGTATGTATGTATGTATGTATGTATGTATGTATGTGTGTGTATGTGTATGTGTATGTGTATGTATGTATGTATGTATGTGTGTATGTGTGTGTGTATGTATGTACGTATGTATGTATGTATGTATGTATGTATGTATGTACGTACGTATGTACGTATGTATGTATTATGTACGTACGTATGTACGTATATATATGTATGTATGTATGTATGTATGTATGTGTGTGTGTATGTATGTATGTATGTACGTACGTACGTATGTATGTATTATGTATGTATGTGTGTATGTACGTACGTACGTATCTATGTATTATGTATGTATGTGTGTATGTATGTACGTATGTGTGTATTATGTATGTATGTGGGTATGTATGTACGTATGTATGTGATCTGGACAGCCTTACATTCTGTCCCTTTAAAGTGATTTAAAACACCAGGGTTTCTATAGCATATTTGAAAGCATGATTACTTAAACGTTTGTAACAAGAGGGCAGCAATTGCACAGGCTATTTTGCACCATTTATTCTCTTATTTGCGGTATTTGTACCAAGACCAGCCACTACCTGAGAAGCACGGGATTGCATTTAAATGCTTGAGTGTAGTATATAAAAGAGTACTGACGTTTTAAGACGAAGTTTGCGCAGTGAATTTCTTGAACAACTCACTAGTACCAAGTGTTGCAAGAAGAACAGGCTCTGCCCTTTAAAGGGGTGGACGGGGAACAGTCACTTGCTTTGCATCAATATTTACGCACCCTTCTCAAGCAGTTCTCGAGCAAGACGTCGTGCCCTTATTTATTCCGGCCCCACTGAAGTGTTCATTATATCAGAGTGTTAAATAAAGTTTGAAATGAAGAACTCCGTCAATCCTTACACTTAACTGAATCTAGCCGTTTCCTCTCCCTAACAAACGCGAATGGAAACCGAGCGAAACCAAACTCCACGCGACCTAGAGGAAAATTAATAACCTCAAGCGAAAAACATGTCAGCTTATTTAACTAAAACAATTTACTCAGGTTTGGAAATATTGAATACATTTTATGCTAGAGTATGGCTGTCTATAAACGCCTACAGCTTATTACAAAATATTATATTCATCACAGAAATAATTCATTTTCGTTGATGGTTAATTACAGTAATACAATAGCACTATTCCCGTAATTAAATTAAACAGGTATTTAATTTCGTCTAGAAATCTTTTCAAACTTGTATGACAGTCAATTTAACCATTCAAAGCCTAGTGTTAACAGTGAGTGCCACCTACTATAACATTTAAAAACTTAATGTTTTGCATGCACAGTGCTTGTGTATTTTTGTTTTCATGCGGTTTTCACAGCCAAAACTAAATATTTATTTTAAAAGCCTGTCCCTCTGCAAGGTGGAAAGTGATTTTATATATGTAATTAAATGAGTTTCAAGAGGGCCGTGACATGGCTGAAGCGGGTAAAGAGCGGCGTCTCATCGCGGAGACAGGAATTCGATCCCGGCCCGTCCATGTGATATTTGTGAGGACAAAGTGGCACTGACAAGGTTTCTGTCCGGGCAGTTCTTGTTTTACCTGTCAGTATCATTCCACACTCATCTTCGGATTCAAATTCCTTTTGTCAGACGGTCAACTGGACGAAGTTAGAAGACTTCAAGAAAATCAATGCTCTTCCAGAAATATGGAGCACTGGGAGGAAAATTGCTTCCATTTTTTGCAGTATTCACAAGTGGCAAAATTTTGGATTGCAACAGTTTAAACTTTGACGATTAGGAACATTTCCAACATTTCGTGTTCTCGTTATTCTAGTTTAATCATGTGCAAGGAATGCGATTTTATGTTATTAAGACATACATAAAGCTTAAGTAGTTCCAAAATAATTAGATACCATAAATAATACGAAGGAAGCAGCACGATTGCAACGTAAACTGCGGCTCCAAAGATGCGTATTTAGCACATCTTAGGGAAATATTCTGTATACACTTACCAGGACAATTTCTTCTGTATAATTTGAAATATGAACACAAGGACCGCTCGATCTGTAGCCCTATAATAAGCTTCCCGTTTGCTGGAGTAAAGGAACGTGGATAAGCCTTCTTAAGACAGTAATTAATGTCGAGTCAAATTTTTCGTAATACGTTACATTTTTATAGTGTTAGAATATTATTTCTCCCGTGCAGTTCCCAAAGGCGGAGGGCTATCACCAGTCGAATGCCCGTTTCTGCCAAAACCTTCATGTCTGAAACCCATCTCCTTTATCCGCCACATAAGAACGCCGCTTAAGTTACCACGACTTGAATTCGTATTTATAAACAATTGTCATCCACTTGTGTTAGGCGTGTGGAATTTTGTGTTATTTTACAGACACAAACATATGTACAAATTTTGTACCAAACGTTCCAATTTTTTGTAGAAATATATCAACATTCTCCATCGAGAAATTTTTCTCAGTACGTAACACTTGTGTATTGTAGACAGGAGGTGTCTCTTTCCTATCTCGGCATGGATGCCGAATAAGATGACTCAAAGTGTTTGTGGCTAAAAACCAAAGTCTCTTCAGTCGGACTGCATCCTCTGTAATTCATTATCGTCCTATCATTCAACGAATGCAGACTCGGCTTCAACCGCGTTTTTAAACTACAAAACGAAACACAGGGTTTCATATGTAATCACAGCCATCCGTCTGACTGAATTAATATATTTTATACAATTTTAAAGTAAATAAATAATTTAATGTTATAATTTCTCTGTAATGAACCTTCGCGTTCCATAAAATGAGGGAAATTTCTTGACTAGCTGAGAAACTGTTAGCTTCTCAAGAAGGCCTCTGCTCCATGGAGTTAGCTAGTTAGTTAATTTTTCTTTCATGAACATTAATTCTTCCCTTATTCGTCGTATTCATACATTAAAATATTCGGATATAAGCTAATACGGAATGAAATAACATTACGTAGAATTATATAACAGTATATCTGGATATAATGTAGACTAATATGATCCAAGAAATGCAAGTTAGGTAGAGTTACACACTGCTTCAGACTTCGAAGACGAGGACGGTCACACAAACACGCACCTTTTCCTACACTCAGATAGTTAAGATCCACACACACGCACACACGCAGCAATCCTTGACTGAAGTACGAAAGGTTTATTGAAACGCAATTTTTCGTATGGCCTGTACCGTACTGTGCTCGGTCACGCGGCTCAGAGCCGCGCAGGGGGGTGCGGTGGTGCTACTGCACTTGCAGCCGAACAGGTAGGCCTAGTAATAGGCCCCATGCAGCCAGGTGCAGGAAATGAGATTCCAGACGTTACGCCTGGCGCCTTGTCCTATCTCCTGTGGTGACGTCACGTCATTACAACACCTCTGTCGGTGTGCCGATCAGGTAAATGGCCACTGATCCCAAACAGAACGGTGCTGTTTTAGTGGAGGTTCTAACGAATTCCATCGCTGCAGTTGATATTCATGTTACAGCTCGGTTGTTCTACTTACTACACAGCACACAGAACACGAAACTTGTTGAAATATTTATACAAGTCAAACCACTTACATGGTACTGCGCATTTATAAGCAAAACACACATTTCCTTCCCTGACTGACTTAGTGACTGGTATACAAGTATGCTTACTGTATAACTGGGCACACCGATGTAGTGGTGCTCTCTACGCTTCTATTCGAGCAGTAGCTGGGGATGAAGTCCTGCAAGAGATACTGCCTATTTGATTACGGAGTTTTGAAACTTTGTCATAAGCTCAGTAACCAGAAAGAGGTTACTACTCCTTCCCTAATTTAATGTGTTCCATGTCCGTGCACTATATTATACAAAAACACTAATCACCAACAAATGCACAAAGAGAGTTTTATCATCAATTGTAACACACTCCTACATGTTTTGACCCTGCTGGGTCATCTTCAGGGAGAACTTTTATTATCGTTACAATAAGGTTGCATTTTACAGTTGAGTAAGAATGCGCTGCGGTCCCGGTGCAGGCCGGGACCGCGGAGAGTTCACGCCTCCAAAAACAACGCAGTACACAGTCAACAGCACATTCTCACTCAACTATAAAGTGCAACCTTAGTGTAACGATAACAAAAAAGTTCTCCCTGAAGATGACCCAGCAGGGTCGAAAAATTTAGGGGTGTGTTACGATTGATGATAAAACTCTTTTTGTGCATTTGCTGGTGATCAGTGTTTTTGTACTCCTTCCCTCTAAAACCTTAAGGAATGTTCCTGTGCGTGTGAGATTCGAGGTGCTGCTAGAGCTGACTATGAAGGTCAGATATCTGGGTTGCACTGCCGTGTAATTTGGTAGACATGTAGGCCTACCAATGCATCAGAGACTTATCCTGCCCTCCTCCAAACGTTGGTGCTTATATACCCTAACACAAACGGTGTCAGATCCCAGAATACTGCAATCTTAGCACTATTTCATGCAACACTTAAAATTCTGAGTCTTGCTCACCAAGTGTATGTATTAGTTTGGTACGACCCCCCCACACCAAACAAAGATCATTTCCCTAACAATACTGAATGATTGGTGTTCGCAAACAATTGTCTTTGAGGTAGAACCAGGCATTGTGTATACAAATTAGATGAATTTTAGCTTTCCAGGTGTTTTAATTGCATCTCCTAATCTTTATCCTGCCGATCCCAGTGGTCGCGCGGTCTAAGGCGTGTGTCTGCGGCTGCTCGCTTCCTGGGATTGCGTCTTTGACTCCCGCCGGCGGCACGGATGTCTGTCTCCTGTGAGTGTTGTGTGCTGTCATGTTGACGTCTCTGCAAGGGGCTGATCACTCGTCCAGAGGAGTCCTACCGACTGTGGTACGTGTCTGAGTATGATCGTGAAGCCTCGATAATGAGGAGGCCCTGGCCCACTATGAGTTGTTACGCCAGAGGACAAAAAAAATCTTGACCATTGCAGCTGGAACAGTGCTCTTAAATAATCAAATCACCTACGAAACATTCACGTTATGTGGCTTACCACAACAATGCTGGACCGAGGAGTCTGGAAAAGCTATAACGCGCCCAGTTCATATACAGAATTACAATTCGTGTCATGATGGGTTCTGATCATTCTAAACATTTTCCAATTTTTGTCAGTCACTGAAGTCTAACTGCAGAATGATCCGCAAAATAAGCCACAATTTCTCCCCCATCCAGTCTGTCTCTGCTCACCAACGTGATCACCGTAACACGGGGGCACGCCACAATTAGACGCTCAGCGCGTTAAGGCAACTCCACAGCAAATATATTCACTCGACTCATGTAACGACTCGGTATGAATGACAGAAGTTAGGTACCTGCAGATCAGACGAGAAGCTAATCGTGAATACCTTAATTAGGAAGGAGGCAACCGTACTAATTTCCAGGTACTGGTATATAGCAATTCGCCAAGAATGACTGCTGATCTGACCGAAATTACAAGCGGATACCCCTCTCCCGAGACACTAACCTGCTCGACTGGCATAACCAGTCGTCCGGGAACGAATGTTTCGTTCGCATATTTGTAAAGACGCTGTATCAGTTATCGAGGTTACATACGTGCCATTAATTGCACCCAATTCTCTCTGCTATAATTAGGCTGAACTAAAATCTCAGGCAAAATTGCCGTTGTTTCGGTTGAAGCGCCAAACTGTTTGTCTCCCCACCAGCCATCATTCACATTATCGCTGTATCAGTCCACCCGACGCAGGATTATGGAGCGCTTGAAATGTCAGCGCCTCGCATTCCAAACGCAGAATTACGGGTTCCATTAAATGTATTTACAGAGATGTAAAATAATAAAGGGGTAAATAACTTCAATGGGGAAGCATTAAATTTTATGAGGTCACACGATCCGAACGCAAAACTCTGACGCAAGGCCTACAGAAAGAAAGTGCCAAAACGAATACAGTATTTTTCCGACTAATGCACTATTACTACTCTAGATGTCTCTGTATTACAATATTTATATGTTGATCCGACATGTTTCGATCCCAGTTGGGATCAGCTTCAGGGATTCATTTAAAAAATAAATAAAATTTACACAATCACAATAACACATTTGCACACGCCACAACATATAGAATATATCAAAGATAATCAGCTAACATGTAGGCCAGCTTGTTGTGGATCTTTGTTTTATTGAAATATATTAAAAGACTAAATTAATTAAAATATAAATGTGAACAGATATAGTAAGCTTAAGTTTTTAAGTGAATCCCTGAAGATGATCCCAGTAGGGATAAAAACATGTCGAACAAGTATATAAGTACTGTAATACAGGGACACCTAGAATAATAACAGTGCATTAGTGGGACCAGTATTCTATTTGATTAACAAATATGCACGGTACGAATAACATAAGGTTTCCCAAAAGGAACTCAGCAACTCAGTGAACTCAGGTAACAGTGGCTGAGACACTTCTGACATAACCCTGTGTTAGGTCCCTATGCGATTTATGTTACAGGTGGGTTGCTGGTAACCCCTGTTTGCCTTTCTAGCATTAAATGGGCTACCTAGGGTTCTATGATGGCACGATTCTTACATACAGTACTCAACGAACTCTGTTAAATTGTCGTCATGACTTCACGCTCAAGCACACTCAGCCTCTGTGACAGACCAAGCCTCGTAGCTTAGTGACTTAGTGTCTGTTCTTCTAGAAGACGTCTTACTGTAGCTGTGTGTACAATCTCTCGAATACAGCATCAACATATATTCACATTCTTGTCTCGTTCGGCCAGCAACAACACAACTTTTCTCACCACGTTATTGATTCTGCGCTACCTGGGTTGGAAGGTACTCGTCACAGGGGTTTCGCAAGGCCTTGGTAGGGCCAGTAGTGACGCGGATCATGTTCGTGTCACCATGGTCTTCCTTTCCATGCGTGTAGCAGTTAACCGCCATTACTCTGGCGATATTCACTGTCTTGCTTCATGCAGACACGCTGCCAGTAGTTGACAATATGGTGGGTGTCTGACATCAAGATTACAGTACATATATTTTGGTTTAGTTATTTTTAGCTGCAACAAGAAAAGTTCAGCTTCAATTTACTGTAATGACAAGCGATTTTTCATAAGTCGCCACCATAACTAAGGCAATCATCTTATCGTGGAACAAGCTGTACTTTCCCCTGTTAATAAAAATTCCTATTGTGTGTTACCAGCCAACGTGTCACAAGTGTTTTCAACTTGCCGTTGTCTTTCAATCTGCGATAGCTCTGGAAACAGATTATAACATTTTGGCACGGACTTTCCCAATATAGTCACAGTCAGTGCAGGCTCGTTAGTTAAGATATTGTGTGCATGTGAACTGATTTGTTAAGCAACATTTTATATACCATTGAATTATACGGTGAGCAGTGAAAACTGAAGAGGAAATGGAAATGGTGTGGAATGAACTAGGCGAGTTCCAGTTTTCAGTACTACAGCGGTGTCTTTGTACATGGACTGAGCAAACCGCCACACTTTGATCACAATATCCGTTTTCTGATTTGAGACTTCCATCTGGGGTTTTCAGAATACGGAGCTAACCACGCCTCCGCGACGTTCTGTCTAGTTAAATGTGAGGTCAGATTGGATGGTTTTTATGTATGGATGTCGAATTAAATTAGGAAGGAATTTAGCAGAGAACTGTCTTAAATTTAAAGTATGTAAAACTATAGCAAATATTCGAGGGTTGGCTTCAAGCTTCCTGTCGAAAAGTGTAAACCATTATCACCTTTATCAGGGCTGGTTGCAGATGTTTCGGGGTCCAACGCAAAAACAAGTTCGGGGGCCCTACACATACGTAGACAAGATACGACATTTCAGGTAAAGAAATATAAGAATCTACGTGCAAAATATATTCCACACAAAGTACGAAATGAAGCAGATATTTTGGTAGCCGCAAACCGGCGCTGATTATTATTTGTCCTTCAAATTCTTCAGTTGTCACAGCGTTGTTGAATAGACAACTGAACTTAAAACAGGGAGGACGTGGTCTTGGTAACCTTACATCTGTGTAGAATGAAATGAGTAAGTGCATAAGTGCCCAAAACTTCTAATTACAAATTACGTGAAGAGCACAACCATTGGGTTACGAATAAGGATATTACGGTTTACCTTTGTGTTACCACAACCAGAACATCAACGTCATGGTAGAGAGCTTAGGCACAAGGAGAGGGTTACATTTGCGGATGATAAAAAACCTACATATAGACGGAAAGAAAAGATTAATCAGTGCTTTAACATGGAGGAACAAGGTGTGAAGATGAGAGCTGAATTACACGATTAAGAATAGGTAACTTCTGTTTATGTGGTGATGGACTTTGTGTTTTATGGACGTATGAAATTGCTTAGTTGAATAACCATATAATTCTGAGGGAAAATGTACCACAGATCTAAGTATACAAGGCGTCAATGAAGGCACGTCTATAAAATAACTCAGAATGATGAATCCAGAACAAGGCAAGAAAAAATTCAGAAAGAACAAAATAGGCAATGTAGGTATAACGTAACAATGTGACGCGTTCAATTAACCATTGTTACAGTGGAAACGTAACAATGCTTTCTCTTTCTACTGTTGTTGACTTACATGTAGCTGTCAACAATATGAAATCGTTGAGTGTT
Source organism: Coptotermes formosanus (assembly GCA_013340265.1). Taxonomy (NCBI): domain Eukaryota; kingdom Metazoa; phylum Arthropoda; class Insecta; order Blattodea; family Rhinotermitidae; genus Coptotermes; species Coptotermes formosanus. Next base: position 210,723 of record BLKM01000120.1, read on the forward strand.
GCCATGGAAATGCAAAAGGGGTTCCCTTTGCATTGCTCTGAGCTTCGAAAAGTTTCGCACCGTTGTCAACACTATAGGCCTAAGCGTCCTTAGTTCTTCTTGTAAAGTGCCCAATATTGTTGTCCGACTTTAAACAAATTTGGCTTTCCTCGGCAGATGTTCGTAAAAGTCCGCAGTATCAGAGTTCACGAAGATCGGTCCAGTGGGAACGCTCTGTGGATCAGCATATATCACGGACGCACAGATAAGTTCTCGAAGACAGCACCTTAAACACAGCGACCAAAGGTGTGAGAGCTAATGAAAACGTGTTTCGACACCCCTTGGTATAAATATTCCAAAACTGTTGCTTCGGGGAACAGAGGAGAATGCTTTCCATTCGAGAACTGCTGCTAGAGTAACTTGGGAATTCAACAGATAAGTGCTACACGAATTCAAAATTCATATTTGGACGACCATAACTCCATTCATACAAATGTTCAATTATTCACAGCAAGGCGCCTCACTTTGCCAGCAATAAACCTGGGTTTACCCTGTCTCGGCACGCTTACCTGCGCTGCACATACCGGGCTGGCACATATTAAACACGGTCTGAAAGACTTCTAGGGTAAGTCATGCTTTGCGTAGCAAACCTTATGGGAGGAAGGTCCTGTATTTAACGAGATCTCCCGTTTGACCATTCTGCTAAAGGCCGTTTCAACGTTTCACGGTTTAATACCAACACTTGTGGCTCCAATAAGTTATTTGCGTATGTAAATACTGTCACACACTACTCTGTAAGGAAAAGAATATAAAAACTCATAAGTAATTATCTGATTATAATGACGATGATGATGATGATATAATGATGATGGTGACAAAGATGACAAAAATGTCGACGACGATAGCGAGAATAATAAACGAGTTCAGTTCCGAAGAAAACCGTTCGTGAATACGCTGATCTGTTAAAAACACCTGGTTGTATCTGTGCAGAGTACCTTCCATATTGCAAACTTTTACCTTCGTATTGCTTTTACTTTATTTGGTAATGTACAATTCACTTTGCTAACCACCTCCTTAAATGTCTTACTTTTGTTATATTGGCGCAGTTTACTATTCTTCTGTACGCTCACTGCTTTCGCACCTAACCACTATTATAGAAAAACTGCTTCCTCTCTCTTCGATTTTTCCGGACAAGTAGTCAGTACAAAGTAATAAGGTGGTAATAAGCACACTGCATTTCACTGTACGTGAGTTTTCCTTCTGCTGTTACTGTGACAGTAACATGGCCGGACCTAGCCATCTGTTCGACTGGTACCTAATGGGAACTGTGAAAGTAGATTAGGTTCATGGTGGGAAGCATTTCGTATCGAAGTACTAAGCCAACATATTGGAATTTCCCATCGGCGCATGTATACTGGATGTATCTCGAAACCAGAAACCAGTTCAGAAGACGTAATAATCTGTGTCAGTCTCTTGATGATGACCCAGCCTCACAGAAGTTTCGCATATGGATTAAACTCCCTGCTTCAACACAAACCTGACCAATGCAACAAGGGCCCGTGCTGGTGGAACAGATGTTATACTTTGTAGACATGTCCTGTGAAGACTGATGTCTTCTGAAATGAGGCGCCATGTATTTTGGTGCTTGGATACCAACATCTAGCTTCACTGTAGAAGTCTCCTAAGACTCCGCTACTCTAAGGTATGATGCCGATCTACTGGATAATCCCTTCCCGACTTTTCGAAGTAAAGTATTGGCCTTATGTTCAAAACTTATTGGATATTTCGAGTGAAGGAAAAGACTCTTTGACTCTGAAGATGGAGGCACAACCGTTCAAACCACGGACAGGCATCTACCATTCGACGTAAAGTAACATATCTTAGACTTTAGACCTTTAGATGAAATTTGTTTTCGGAATGGAATGGTTGTCTTGTTTTTTTAATGGCCTGACTGAAGTCTTGAAGACTTAGATATTGACATTTCCTCTGTATTACATGCAGTCATTATGACTCAGCCGTCTTACATCAGGCAATATATTTCTTCAGGTACCTATTTAATATTGTAATAGTTATTCAGCCGTGAATCTCACTTCTACAATCATCTTGTGGCAGATATTATTGTTGTAACTCTTGCGACGTTAGGCAGTGACATTTTCTGAATACAAGACATAGTCTGGTACCCACTCCGCCATGATTATTATTTTCTGGGACTGGGTACGGGTATCATCCGAATGGCAGATGTAAGGGTTATACCGCCTTTACTCGGTCTTCGGTGCCTCGTTTGAACGTGGTGTGTGCACAGTGAAGCTGATATCTGCCTGACATATGCGATGTTTCATGACGCGCGCCGAGCCAGTATGCCGTGGCATTTATCCTGTTTCTTCTTCCCCTTCACACAGAACACTTTTGCCCGTCTAAATATTAGAAAACGCCGGACAAACACGCCCTTACAGGAACTCACTTTCATACAGTAAATATTCAAAAGCATGAACATAAAAATCGGCCTACACTTAGCTTCCACGTAACATGTGAATTTCGGACGTCCGAAATTTTATGCCTCTCTAGGCATCTTATTTGTTAGAAACTGATACAAAATCTAAGAGCGAGAAACGAAAACATGCAGCGTTTTGCAAATTTTTAGACTTCCGTAGCGGTGTGGCTGAAGTCTTCATTCTTCTGAGATGTAACGCTGTGCCGTGTCGCTGAAGAACAGAGCCTCATGCAGTGCTCCCTTTTTTAAATTTGCATTAACCCTTTAAAGACGAAGCGTGTCTGTTTTATATAAGGACTCGGTGCGTACCGCGCTGTAAACACTCTCCACTTCGGTTATAAAAACCAGTCTCTTAATGTTTTATAAGGCAAAAGTTGCTGTTTGTTCTGAGATCCGTACAAAACACATAAACGCAATGTGGGCACCACGTAGAATTTTTTAGTGTTAAACCTGGTGGTACGTAAAGTTACCGCTAGGCTTTAAAAGGTTAAGGAAATTCAGTATGATTGTTTTATAGCAACCAAACCCCACAGCAATTCTGATATGGATCGCTTTGACCGCATATAAATGGTGCATCAATATTCTTCATTAGTACCGCATTTACATATGCATTGGAAGCAATATGTACTGCAAATCTTGTAAGTTTATCCTCACCTTTCGGAGAAAAGGAAAGAGGCACGTCTCTATAATTTATCTACGTTTAATAACACTGGACAGTTTATTCACATATTGCAGGTGTTTATAAGACTGAAACACGCTGCTGCTGTAAGTAATTTGAGGTTCTCAGCGATATAATTCTGCACATTATGGTCTGCCAAAATGTTGAGTATGTTCTTACGAAATTTGGTTGCTGCTTACCAGGCTACACTGTGTCGAGTCAAGAAGACTACAGTATGACTTGCTACTGGATTTGTTTATAACATAAGAAACAAGTTTGTTTCATTGCATGGAGAACGAACATTAAGAAATTTATTAAAACTTGTAACAAAGTGTGTTCACTGAAAGCACAAGTTGCGAATTAAAAAATTTCTCTGACAAAATGCTAAAAACTCAGGAAATATAAAGGAAATCACGCATTGAATAAACAACTGACAGTCCCCTGTCTAATGGCAGAGTGATATATCCCCAGGGGAAAAGATTGTTTGGGAGATGTACGCATTGGTAGGAACGTAATTTTAAAATGAACACGAAAATTAGAGTGCTGTAGTTGGTTTCAGTTGGTTCGGTATACAATACAATGGCGGGCGAAGTCATTTAAGTAAGCTAAGTCATACGAAAATAAGGCCCAGTAGCGAGAGCACTTTCTGTACAGACTCTCATAAACAAATCCTTTCTCCGACATTAAATTTCACTAACAGTCCAGCTACTTGCACTGCCTCCTTTAGATAAAGGGGAGGCATTTTAACCCATGTGCAGTATGGACCTTAATCCAGTTGTGTAATCCTGCATCTACGTGTGGAGGTCTGCCTCACAGTTGGCAGATTTCAAGAAACAAAAGAGGTTTTTTCGTGACCACACCGTTCGTCTGACAGATATGAGTCCCAGCTTCGAGTCATCTGTTTCCCTTCACAATGGGCTGTTACAGTCTTATCATTTATCATTGTACGTACTCTATTAAAAAGGACAGGAATATGATTTTTATAGCTTTTATTTTCAAGGATCTGACGTCATTCGCAGGAAACATAGGCCTACGTGAAAACTCAGAGAAAAACTTAAATTATGAATAAGGTGATTTCACTGATATGTGTAGGACACAAACCCGAGATGTGCTGTACAACTTCGCTGGGCGCCGGCATCACGAAAACCATAGAATTTATTCAGAATGCAGCTCATAAGATTAACATGTATGTATGTATGTATGTATGTATGTATGTATGTATGTATGTATGTATGTATGTATGTATGTATGTATGTATGTATGTATGTATGTATGTATGTATGTATGTATGTATGTATGTATGTATGTATGTATGTATGTATGTATGTATGTATGTATGTATGTATGTATGTATGTATGTATGTATGTATGTATGTATGTATGTATGTATGTATGTGTGTGTATGTGTGTATGTATGTATGTATGTATGTATGTATTATGTATTATGTATGTACGTATGTACGTATGTATGTATATATGTATGTATGTATGTATGTATGTATGTATGTATGTATGTATTATGTATTATGTATGTATGTATGTATGTACATATGTACGTACGTATGTATGTATGTATGTATGTATGTATGTATGTATGTATGTATGTATGTATGTGTGTGTGTATGTATGTATGTATGTACGTACGTACGTACGTACGTATGTATGTATGTATGTATGTATGTATGTATGTATGTTTGTATGTATGTATGTATGTATGTTTGTATGTATGTATGTATGTATGTATGTATGTATGTATGTATGTATGTTTGTATGTATGTATGTATGTATGTATGTATGTATGTGTGTGTGTATGTACGTACGTACGTACGTATGTATGTATGTATGTATGTATGTATGTATGTATGTTTGTATGTGTGTATGTGTGGGTTTGTATATATGTATGGATGCATGCAGGTAGATATATATGTAATTATGTATGTATCTCTGTGTGCATGTATGCGTGTGTATGTACGTAGATATACATATGCATGTATATATATATAAGTTGTATATGTTTTTATATATACATCCTGTGTATGTTTGTGCCTTCCCAGTTTTCCCTCATGGCCTTGACACTTTGTATTTAGACCCATACAGCTTGTTGACAAACTTCGACGTAATTGACACAAAACACCCATTTGTGCATTTCTGGTGACACACAGATATCTGGTGACACACAGATATCTGGTGACACACAGATATCTGGTGACACACAGATATCTGGTGACACACAGATATCTGTCTGTCTCCTTCCCTCAACTATGTCATTTGTCTCAGAATGGCCATTTGGTTCTTAGGGACATTCGATAAAGCCGTTTGCGCCCGCATTGTTGTTCATGTCGCCCCGTCCCTGTGTTTAACATATTTCAATACACAAATAAATTAAAACATACAGGCTTATGTTCAGAGCCGCAATAACACAATCAGTCTAAATAATCTACTGGCAAGAAGAAGATAACTACAGCCATCATTTCAGGATTCGACATCTACAACAGGAGAGGATAGCCAAATGGCTAGGGCCTCGGATCTCCCCCCGCCGCCGAAATAAAATTTATGAAATTACGCGAGCTTCCCTACTTTTCACATAAAATCTGTAGCTGAAGAAACGCTTTGATTATGATTATATAAGCTAACTTGTTGCCTCGTAAATTTTTCCTAAACGACGTTTGGAAACACCCCTCACTCCATACCGGCCGTTTAAATGCTCTACTTTTTGACGTAGCCAACTTGTAGTAATCTAGAAATAAGAAAGTAAGCAATTGCCTAACTTCGTCCATGAGGGGAGGCGATACTGTAAAGCTCCTTATCCAAAGGGTGCAGGGCCATTTTGTCTGGGGCTAAAGCAGCCGGGGCGTGAAGGTGGGCAACCATTTACATCTAGATATGAAGTAAACATCGGACGGATCACAACTTGTTCTTCCTCCACTAGCTTCGTGGCGTTCACAGTGACGCACTGCTTTCATCTTCATGACATTTTAAGAAACCAATGCACAGAAATATCCAGGAAGCAGGAACAATAAACAGTTCTCAGATCTTTGATACCCACAAGCATGGTTTCAGCTATTTTGTAACTTTATAAAGAGACTCAACAGGTGACATGTGGCAGTACGGAATTTACACGTGCCAAAGAAGAGTAAGATTTCATCTCTATCGGCCTACTGCGACATGGAGCCGACGTTTCGATTCCTGACAATAGCAGGTAACAACAGCAAGTAACAACATTCATAGTACTGATTATATTGGTAGCCTTGGTTCATTTTTATTGCTTTGTTTCAACTTCGATAACTTGTACCAGTTCTTTGTTCCTCGTTGTGACACTTATGCTTATAGCCTTTTCTCCATAAAGCCTAGACCAGCTCTGGGGTCCAATTCCCTAGCGAAATAATACTAAAGGCTTTTGGCCAGCGAGAGGGTAAATCGGTCGTAGCATGAAGCAGCCAGTCACTTTAATGTATTTATGAAAACAGGGAAATATAAGAACACTCTCCTCAAAACATTTCATGTCGAGTTACTTGTCTGTACTGTCAGCGGTGACGTCCATGTGGTTCAAAATAATTCAGTTAACCAGCTTTGTGTATATTAAGGCTTCAGTGTGCTATGAGGTTTATATAAATAATTCTGGAGCTGAATCAGACGAGAGCGGTGTTTTCATCTCCGTCTAGCCTGACGTGGTTAAAAATAAAATACATCTGACCACTTCCAGTGACTCTTTCATTTACTAAACGTCACGAACATTCATCCAATTAGTGGTGAGTCGTTTCGTGCAGAAAAAAAACCTTATATTAAAATTCGTTGCGCTTTCATAAACTGATAAATTAAGCCAATAAAATTATGAAATATCTCCGTAATTAAGAGTGGAAAATTACAAAGCAATAAACTCTTGTCATACTACCCTGAAGATGGAAGCAAAAACTTAAACGAAATATTGCTACCTATATAACAATTCAAAGAGTTTTTTTTTTATGTCGTAGCGCCGAACTCAACAATGTATTTGTTTGTTCGGTGTTTCACAGTGTCACCCGCCTTGCAGCTCGGGGTTGCGTAGAGAAGAGTGAGGCTTACCTACATATGAGCACAAAGCGAGGTGGTATTGCCACATTCTGGTCTTCCGGATGTGAAGCCGTGTCAACTGATAAACGGTTTCAGTGACAGATGGTTCTAAGGACAGTAGTACTTTCACCTTTATGGTCAAGCTGTCCAGCTTCGTCTATACCGCGTCAGTACCCTATCGGCATACACAAAGTCTTAGCCTAACGCCACCGATCACGTTATTTTACTCTAATCTAACATATTTTAGTAGCCGAAGATTCGTTGAGCGTCACCCGGCGTTGTTTCATCGAGTGCTGTAATTACCTATCATTGGAAAACATAATCCGTTTTACGCTAGTCCGACCACATTGAGATTTTCAGGAAGGTAACCCCATTCTTAAAGAAGGAATTACTGCGTTTAGTGAGCAAAAAGGGTGTGAAGATGTGAACAGAAATGAAGAGGTTGTGATAGGTTCAATTGGTGCGTTTCTGTGAACACAGCAGGCAGAATCCCTTCCATACAGAACGTAAAAAGTTTTCAGCTTTGTTGAACGTTATAGATAATCAGTTTGGCAATAGACTGGCAATTGCTACAGCAGCAGATTAAGAAAGCTTATACCTTCTAATGACCCCTTTCATTTCTTCAGGGACATGAAGTTTTTCAAAGACCTCACTTGGATTCAATTTTTCTTCCTTTCCTTTTTCCTTTCTACACCAAGGAATGAGGGATCTTGCGTTTCGCTTCGCCGGTGATAAGTCCGGTCAGAAAGTGTTTTGCTGGCACAATGCGCCGTAAATGAAGCACACAAGAAGTCGATTCGCTTTCCGGCAGACTGCCCTCGCCCCAGAACCCAACACACCTGTATTTATTGAACAATGCCAGGACGGTCTGCGGCACCACGTCTTCTGAATCTGAATGAGACAGGAGCGCGGTGCTTCCCTTCTCTTAGGCCTAAGACGTCTGTAGAAGTTCGGAGGCGCGTTGAAACGGGTGACATGAACGGTGTAGCATTGTTACCCAGCGTATGGTACGCAGACACTAGGCGAAGGGCCAATTAATTTATTGCTGCCTGCAAAGTCTAGGTAGCATCGCTTTAACATCTGAATACACACAGTCAGTCAGTCAGACAAACAGACAGACAGACAGACAGACAGACAGACAGAGAGCCTGACCGACCAAACGAATGACCAGCTAACTAGGTGGAACACAATATATCTGAAGAAGTTAACTGGTCCCTGTCTTGTTAAGAAAGTATTTGCATTATACAGAAATGGAGCCGATCCCAGTGGCCGCGCGGCCTAAGGCATGAGTTTGTTGCCCTTTGCTTGCTGGGATTGTGGGTTCGAATCCCACCGGGGACATGGATGTCTGTCTCTTGCCAGTTTGGTGTGTCGTCAGGTATAGGTTTCTGCGTCGGGCTGATCGCTCTTCCAGAGGAGTCTCTCCGAGTGTGGTGTGTGTGAGTGTAATCGTGAAGCCTCAGTAACGAAGAGGCCCTGGCCGTCAAGGGACTGTTGCGTCACTAGAATATGAAAATGGAGACCGACCTTTCATTACCGTCGTCAAAGGAGCACGCCACTGCTCCTTATCCTGATCCTAACAAATCAACACCACACCCTCAGATCCTACTCTTTGAAGACCAATTTTATCTTATCCTCCCATCTAAGCCTCGATTTTCGAAGACTGCTTACGTGTCACACATGCTTTGCCCATCTCATACTCCCAGATTTGATTACACTAATAGTGTCTGGTGAGAAGTACATATCATGAAGCATCTGATTTTGTATATGTACAGATTACAGATCCATATCACTCTTTTCGACTAAAAAAATCGGTGCTACCCTTAAAGGGTTATTGCGGAAATACCAAGGACTACACCACCCACTGCCAGTTTAATCAACCTTCGAAACTAACAGTGTACGTCTCCTATGATTCAGCTTTAGGATGTATTTTATATATTTTTCTTAGTTAATTCAATCTGATTAATTCAGAACTGTGCTACCTGCATAACACTAGGTCTCTAAGGTGTAAGGTCCTTAAGCATTTCAACTTAATGGAATTTCCAATTTGACGTCAGTATCCTACAGCGGGGCTGAAAAACTTCCCAATTCCCTGGGATGTGAAGACGTGTACATTGCTACAGACGTACAGATGTTTCGAATGGGGTCACTGTCTCCTTTTCCATGGTAGCACAAGAAGGCGACGTTTTGATACAGACCAGTAAACTCCTCTGTGACACTGATGCCCCTTACCAATTTTCAAGTTATTACATCTGCGAAGTTGGGGCTTTTCATTATGCTGCCGTGCTCTTGGTGTTCCAGTCCCAATCAGTTTAATGTACAGACTACATCCTTGAATCCCCATCATCCTGAGAACAAGCAGAGCCCACGCCAGGGTCCTATAGATCGCAGTCCTGTAAAAAGTGTGATATGAGACAGCTGGCAGAATTGGTAAACTAACTGGTTACGGGATGGACAGACGCGGTTCGACTTCCGGCAGATAGAGGCTTTTTCGCGACGGCACACAGAACAATTCTGGGGTCAACACAATTTCCTATGAAGCGATTACACAGGGTCCTCTCTTAGAGCTGGAAGGGGCCATACCGTGAAGCGCTGTATTCATTTGCATCTACCGCTGATGTTCAATGCATGGCCGCTTATCTCCAATATCCATAGGTCTTGATGGTGTAATGCTTATGCACGTGAATAACTTGATATTACCACCAACAGGAGGTGAACACGGGGAAAACAAATCATCTTACAGTTAGCAAGTCTTCATCTTTTGTTTCTCTTTACCGACTAAAGGAGCTGTTCCTGGAAGGCTGTGTTTGCTGCTTTGCTGCCTTTTCCCTTTTGTGGCGTTTCATGACGTAACTGGGTGACAGGTGACTACAGGAACGTGGCAATATTGAGAAGGGCAGCAGAACCTCTCGCAAATCAGGACACAAAATCATCTTTCTAACCCCCGCCTCCTCCTATAGTAGTTACGTCTGGACGATTAATTCATATGCTGAGAAGTAGAGCTTCATTTGTTCTATACTTTTAGGCTCCGACCGACTTACACCCGTGTACTGAGCCCCCTGCACCCATTGAGTAACCTCTGGAGTGTGAAATAAAGCAGGTACAGAAGACAGAATCTCTACCCTGTTAATAATACGTTTCCGGTCTCCCGGTTCATTTACAGCTCGCTGCAGTCTCTCCATTTCTGTGGCCATTACTTGCACCGTTGCACTTACTGCACCTTATTCATCTCAGGTCAATAGTCCCAACCTTAGCAATACAAAGAGAAGAACATTATCAGTTAAATTAATTTTAATGGCACTTCCTGAAATCCGCACTTTATCTTCACAGAGTTCAAACTTTCCCCATTACCACTCCGTCTCAGCGTTTCTGCACACTCTACTCTCTGCAGGAAGAGACTGAATTTTGGCTCAGCACATTACTCTGTTGCACAGCGACGAATCGAGTGAAATAGTCGAGAAAAATACAACGGCTGAATACATAGAACTGTCAGGTAGTAATGTCAGAAAAGGAACCTGGGTAAACTAATATAAAAAAAAATGGGTCAGGATACATGCCAGGCATAGGGAGTGCATTGCCTTTTGTTTTATTTATATATATACCAATAAAAATAAAAACAACAAATACAGTACCTCAATATGAAGGCTCAGGCAGAAGGTACCTAAACTCTTAATCTTCAGAACAAATACATATCAATTTTAAGATTCACGCTCCGGCAGCTTTGCCAGTGGTAAAACGGGCCACGACATCCATTGATTCATAAGGCTAAATGGTTCCCACGTTCAGGCTGGGTGTGAAGGCAAACAGAAAAATCTCATCTGATTGGCCTTCAGCGTGGATTGGATATTAGAGAAGAATATTACAGAAATCGGCTGTGAAGGTACAAACTCTTATAAACATACACGACACAGGAAGCACAGCGACCCTATATTTCTACTTTCTTCTTGAGAATCAAAGTAGTTTAAAATGATCCTGCAGCATGGAGTTAGTTACTTAGCAACTTTGCGAGTTCCGTAACTGTTTCGCTAGAACTTCATATAACTCTGCAAGTTCATTACCTTCGGTTCATCGTAACACGAGAAGGCCGCTCTGTACTCTCTTTCCCAGAGATCAATACTGTTAACACCTTTCAATATAGTAACCCGACAGGGCGTCACACGCGCGACAGTGAACCTAATTTAAAGCCAAAGTGACAGAATTGGTTAAGAAGAAAGAATCTGTACTGCAAGCAGAGCTACAGAAAATCCGGGCTGCTAAGACAGTTTCATCCAGCTCCGGGTATTCAATAAGAGAGAACAGTGGTTCCAAACGCCTTAAGCATTCCTAACAAAGTAAAAAATGACGTATTATGTGGAGGTCAGGTCATGTCTCTCTGTCCGTCTGTAATTAAGTATCAGCGTCCCAGCCGTGAGTTTGATCTCTTTGCTTAAACATCACAGACCTTTACTAACTGATGTCGGAAAATCCCGATTGCCTTCTGTTTTATCTCAAAATGATGCACGCTCTGCTTAAGCGTTTACAGATAATTTTTCAAGCACATAAGGCATAGTTAATAAAATTTTTGTAAAACTCCACGTCAGAAGTATAGACCTGTTGCTAAACCTCAGTCAGCCTTCGTTATTTTTCTTAATATAGACCGACTATATTGTCTACGTTACATGATGTCATAAATAACTTTTACATATAGTTTTATTCAAATTTTGATGAAATATTGTATCAGAGATCTTTGCATGAATTTGGCTGTCTTTTTCAGCCTCACTTGTGAAAAGCCTAATTTACACAAGGCCACGAATGAACTTTTTCCTTAGGAGAGTACGAAAAACATTTTCACAAATATTTTTTATTTCAATTAGCCTTATTAACGCAGAACTATGTGCATGTCAAATTAGGCCATAAACAACTTTCCTCACGCAATCTATGACATACAGGTTTTCGGAAATATCGTTTGAATTTGATATTGTGCAATATTATGCTGTTAAATTCTTATTTTTTCTGGCCTATGTAACACACATCAATCTTGTCTTGGAATTGTGTTTATAAATAGGCAAAAAGACGTTTATACATTGTAAAGAAATCGCTGAAAATTTTGCCGGAATACACATTTTCAAATTTTTTCCCTTTCACGAGCAGTAATATAGAAATGGGGATTTGTATCCGATTTTACAAATCTAATCATAAAAAGAACGGCTGAACGCGTTTATTCAACACAAAAAAATTAACATCTATGTTTGTTATTTGAAGGTAAGGTACGCCACAATCACAGACTCTGAAATTTGTTAATTAAGAATTATAAACTGGCGCATAAAAATGTAAGTCGTCATAAATTTTTAGTCCAAAATTGTCAGGCTCGTATGCAAAAAAATAAAGTTATAACTTATATTCAATGAGAGTTCTCTGCACAAACCCTGATCTATTTAGTCGCCGAAATTAAACAAAAAATAAGGAAAGTTTATACAGTTTAAGTAACCATTATTCCACTAGTGTTACATTTAAAATAAAATTAAATAGAGTTTCGGTCCACCAGAGTCTCGAGGACCACATTTTGGAAAATACTGATGCAGATGTATTAATTCTTAATTTATTTAATGTTGTTTTTCAACTGCCTGACTCACGTGGTGTCGAATATGAGAGCGTTGCTAAAGAAGAATTGGCAGGAGAGTGCAAGGAAGCGATCTTGCTTATATCAAGGATTCAACACACGAAGGTAAAGAACCATCCTTTGTCTGCCCACGACTGTTTGCTCAAATGGATACTTTCACAGCTACCCTTCATATGGGGGTGAGGGTGGGTATTCTTCTTTATCCGGAACCCGACAAAGCGACATGTAGTTGTGACATACTTAAGATTAGGCTACCGACATCCGTTTAATGTTATGTGAGATGTTGGAGGCATGTTATCACAACATGCAAAAATAAAGTGTTCCTAAAGGGTGATATTTGGAAGGCGTCTCCCCTGGCTCACTCTACTGGTGGAACATCCTGCCTGGGAGAAGTAAGATCCTGCGTCACAGATGGTTAAGGTCATTTTCATTATTATAACAGCTTTATGTTCAGACTGCGAACAGGCGAAATTTAAAAATTTCTTTCTTTCAGTTGTCAGGTAGCAGAAAATTATACATGCGCACTCATATATGCAGAACAAAAATATTATAACTTAATAAGAATTGAGAAAATGTAGGAAGAAGGTTTTACCGTAAGGTTGCTACTTCTGTACCAGAGAGCAGAATGTCACATCCCAGAACACAATAATGTTCATAGCAACTTAAACTACTCTACCGTCTCTGTACACAGATTATAGCATTGAAAGAAATGCCGACGCGTTAAGTTGTTAACAGGATATCGTTTTAAAAGGCTCTGTTCTAACTTCTGTTAATTATACGGCAGAGCTTTGTGTCTGACAGGGGGTAGAGTTTATAGTCATTAACATAGTAAAGTCGACAGTTGCCTGACATGACCTGTGTCAAATACAACTTCACGAAGACAGCTATGTCTGACTGGCGTTACGTACCGGTCTCTTATTTAGAGAAGTTGAAATATCAGTGCTGTGGTTGGCAATTTTATGAACAATCTTCATACATGCACAACTATTTTATTGATATCAAACAATATCCAAATATCTAACAAAAGAAATCAATGTGTTCTGCAAAACAGATGGAAGTGTTATTTCCCTAATAGCGTTGTATTAAAGGCTGCGTTAATAAACAGGATGGATGGCGAACAAATCAGGCTAAACAGTCAGCCAGTCAGTTACTTAGTTAGTTAGGTACTTAGTCAGGCGTAAGGGAGAGCAGAAGAGGTAAACGGACGGACGGACGGGCGGGCCGAACTGTCAGACACGAAAACAAGCAAACAATAATACCTAACAAGTATGGGAGGACAGTAGAATCCCGTAGATACTACAGAAAAGGTAGAAAGATAAGGAATATTGACATCTGTGTGATACGGTAGGCAAGAAGCCATAAAAATCTGAGACGGGATAGTGACTTTTGTAAGGGTAGTCCCAGGCACTTGTGAACAGGTTCTTGATTCGCGATGTGTAGGGAGGAACGGTTACGGTTGCACCTCTCCGTCTCTCTGAGGTTGTTGCCGTCACCTGTGTCTGCTACACGTACTCATTCCAGCGGCTGTATGTACCTGTTTTATGGTGGAAGAGCAGAAAACGTGGCATGCCGTTCCGTGAAGATGTTACTTCTTATTTTCATCTGTCGCCAATGTTACAATAAATGTGTAAATCTGTACTGAATTCTATTCATGTGACCAAGCAACCATCCAGCCAATCAATCATTTTATTGGTCAGCCAGGTACATAAAGACTTAACTGCTATCATGGAGAAGATTTATTCTTGAGATTTTAATATCAGCTCAGGGAGTCAAAGAATTCTTCGCATTTTATAGGTTCAATACGGTTTTGTTTCTGAGGCAGATAATTCAGCCCACACCCTCCAGTACCTTTCCCATAAGATTGCTTTTAATGTTATTCTCCCATCTGTCCCGAGTACTTCCAAATGGTGTTTATCATGCAGGTTGTCTGGTCAAATTTTTGCGTCCGGTTCTAATTTCTTCTACGCGTGCTACATGATCCCTTTGCATTTATTCTTCTTTTATTAACCGATGTTCAGTTCCGAAAATTATGAAATTTTGAACGACGGTATGATGTGTGAAGGATGGATTGAACGAAATGCATGTGTGTACGATCGTGGCCTAATTTAGTTTACCGGTACTCTTCCTCTTCTTGCCCGGAGAGAATGAGAAAAATAAAAAATATTCAGCCAGAACTTGCTGCATAGGACAGATTTTGAATCAAATTTTGGAAAAATGAAGCAGGAATCAAATACTCGCTCTCATTCTTCTTAGCCACACAGGTTTAATCGAAAATTAATCAGATTATATTAATAACCGAGATACATGACGGGTCGTTCAGTCCGCAGTTTATGGAGTTTCCACGAATCGCTTCCCGTTCTTCAGTGTTTGGCACGTACGACTAAAGGAGTCTGGATATTACAGAGGCTGCAATTAAATGGAAGATTCTATTATAACCGAAGTTAAGTTGATGGAGTGTGGATTGGACTTCATAACTGAATTACTCCTTCAAAGCAAAGGGACATGACAGATTCAAACTAAACAGGTCAGATGTCTTACCAATTACAGCGAGCACAATAACATAGTTTATTTGACGAATAGCGTTCAGGTAATTTTATTAAACTTCTCTTAAGTTACTTCCATTCGCATTGCAAAGTAATTAAACTATGCTTTGCAGTCAAAATTTATTATGCACTTTAAACCAGAATTATGTTCCTTTATCTCGTTACATGCAATCAGTAATAAAATGTAAATTTACTTTCATAAACTGGCCAGCAACGCGCTGCTGGTTTCAAAATAGGCGCAACATGTAATGAAACGACCTAAGAAGAAGCCCAAAACTGGATGACAATGTGATGTAGAGCATGGGTCTCCCAACCTTTTGATGTCAAAGGGCAACACGCATTCTTGTGGGCTGGTTTGCGGGCAGCATGCCTAAAAATAACAGTAAGTAGTATACACAACTGCCTAAATTATTGCTTAATTTTTATAGTACATACATAATTTACAAATGTGGCCGCGGGCCGCTTAATACAAAATGGAAGGCTGTGGGTTGGAGACACATGATGTAAAGAATGACTGTTAATTGGAGACAAGTAGCGCAGGATAGGGGTCAATGGAGCACAGCAACTACGGACGCGCATATCCTTGGACAGTGGAGCTACAGAAAAGAAGAAGTAAGAGGTAATAATCATGCTCTGACAGAATTTGTGCTTGGTAAAAAATTCTCTGTTTCACCTTGCGAGAAGGTTTGGTGTAAGAAATGCAGTATGCGAAGTGGGGGGGGGGGCCGCCCGGCGAGTTGGACTTAAGAAAAACCAAGAAATGTTCCCGCGAAATCAGTTCCTACCTTACAAAGAACACGGTCGTGTATTACAAAGAGCAACTTGTCATTTCTCTTTAGAAAACTAACTGCTGCTTATTGCCAGAATCACAGGAACTTCATACATATATATACACTGGGCGCGAAAATGCAGAGTTTCTCAAATTTTAAAGCGCTGGTATATATAGTTACCACTGGCCTTTAAAGAGTTAAACACTATCAATGTATTTTCACATATCTACAGCACGTATGAGAATGGGATTGCAAGCTACACTATGACGGATTGTAACAAGACCCCAATTACTCGACATACTTTCAGAGTGATGCAAGAGTCACCTCTCCAGTATGAGTCAACAGGGAACAATATCCGAATTTAGAGCACATAAAATACTGTTATCACGCATTATCTTTTCAAAAGTTTCTGAAATCTACATTATTTGTGAAAAAGAAAACTTGTGTCGAGGTATCCAGCAGACGGTTGCGGTTCTCGCAGAAATGGTGCTGACGATTAAATTGTCCCGGGACGTCAGCAGGGCCTTTGTGTCAGCATTTCCATACTGACATCTGAAGCTTCAACAGGTGTGTGTGAATCGCGTATTATTTGGTAGTTACTGTTGTGGTTCTCACTCATTTTTAGTGACTTTTTGTGGACACAAAATAATATCTAAAATTTACGTCCCGTTGACAAAGTAAATTTTCAGTTAAACAACTCAATGCCTGTATAAATCCACAACACAGGATTTTCTTTAAATTATGGATACCTACTGATGTGGTCCAGACCCTTAGGGTTATCAAACCAAGAAGGCTGGGATAAGTCGGCTACGTAGCGCGCATGGGAGCAATGAGAAATTCATACAGCATTTTATTTCATATTAAAACTTCACTGAAAACACGACATACGGCGAACTAAGCCTAGATTATGAACGAAGTAAGGCATATATCAGACAGGTAGTGTGTACGGTTAGGGACTGTACGCAAATGCTTCATTATAGGATAAAATCGCGAGCTTCTAAAGGACTGTGATGAACATGTGGTGTTCATAAAAGTGGGGGAATTCTTGAACATCTCAGTAACTATCTGTGTTTGAAAAAACATCCTTTATCCGGAAGTCGCTAAGTTAGTGGCGCTGGTATGGCCTTCAGGAAGGTTGGCAGGTCATCCTGTGCTGCCAGTTACGTGTGGATAGCTACCTGTTCTCTTATGATTGACAGGTTCGTGATTTTGTGCGGGTCAGCCCACAAAACACGGCCGATTATCTTATTTTCTCCTCATAAGGAACAAGAGCGAGTAATTTCGGTATAAATTTCCCCAACCGGACTGCGCTATCAGCTATAATTTCACTGGCCGCGAGTGTTTCCTCGCGTGCTTAGGGGCAACTTTAAACACAACCCCGAAGGTTTTGTATTATAATGCAGCTAAGATTATCGGGCCGGCACGCAACAACAGCTGCACGTCGGGTGAGGCCCAGGGACTATCTTAGCAGGGCATGACTTTCTGACGAACTAAATACCTAACTAACAAAAAAACCTTTACTTTCCTACAGCCCCTGATTCTTCATACTGTGCAGCTTTGGCACAGGTGCAAGTCTGAAGTATTATTATTATTATTATTATCATCATCATCAGTAGTAGTAGTAGTAGTAGTAGTAGTAGTAGTAGTAGTAGTAGTAGTATTTTGACCGGGTAGATGTATTCGGGAGGTTGAGATTCGAAACTTTGCCCACATACAAAATACTGTCACTCAGAATTTCTTGACATCCTCAGTCCGGCTTGGACAGTTTCCAAACAGTAATCAATGCTGAAGCAGGTCGCAAACTTATCCTTTCCGATCCTTAAATGCGCACTGTCGATGATCGTGATCATGATGCTTTCAAGGCCTGCGCAGATGAAAGAGCAAAATACGCTAAGAAGAAAAAACCGACTATTATGATAACCAAAAAGCAATAGGTTACTATATTTTTACTAATATCAACACTTTTAAAAGCTACATGCTTATTAGTGAAAATGTGTGAAGTTTCCTCAGAACTTAATTAAGCATTGAGCCATGAAGAGGAACTGAATAATTCAGAGGTGGAAGTCGGAGCGAGTGAAGCGTGTCGACAAGCAGCAAACAGCTTCAAAAATCGTCGAACCCTCACAAAATGAGACTCACTACCAACTTAGACCGAAGCGCCGGTCCTACTTATGATTTATTACCGTCGAACGGAAGTATATATATAAAGTATAAATATCATGACAGTTGCTGCCACAGTGTTGCTTTCTCTTTTTAAAAATTCTCAGGACGTTTTAATTGTAAAATGTAATTCGAATTGCGAACGGAAGGAGAGGGCTACTTCTGAAGACAGAGCATAAGAAACTCGTCATTAAAGTCGCTGTCACCGTCTTGTAGCCTCCGTCCAAACATGAAAAACGATGTGACGCAGTTCTATGAAAGTTCAGCGAGTAAACATTATGAGTTCACTGTCTGTACACACACGAATAAAAGAATACTGGTTCGTCTTAGCACATAATCTGTCTTTCTTCGATGTTTCAGTCGATCACAACTTTTCCTTTTTTAATTTTTGTAATATTATTATTAAATAGCTACATGTTTCGGCCTGTGAGTGGCCATCAGGCATACAATACAGAATCTAAAAGAAACGCGTCAAGGTTGAGGCCTCCCCCTTTTACATAAAAGTGAGTAGTTACACAGTTCTTGCAAGTATGTGTAAATTATATAACAAAAGGTACACAGTGTCTATTATTGCCTATGTAGGAATAATATAGTACACAGTATGCTGTCATCACTTGTACTTCTTAGAGCCGATTTATTGTGTGTGAAGGCCACTTTCCGTGTCACTAAAACGCACAAGTCCCGCTAAAATTTTTTATTAAAACATTTATCTGTGACACGTGTGATTAACATAAGTATGTCACTGTAGACTACTGTTTTCTGTGGTGCACAACTTGAGGACCATTAGCATAAAGCTACGAGACTCCAGACAGTACACTTTAACCTTTTAAAAGCCTAGCGGTAACTTTACATACCACCAGGTTTAACATTAAAAAATTCTACGTGGTGTCCACATTGCGTTTATGTGTTTTGTACGGATCTCAGAACAAACAGCGACTTTTGCCTTATAAAACATTAAGAGACTGGTTTTTATAACCAAAGTGGAGAGTGTTTACAGCGCGGTACGCGCTGATCCTTATATAAAACAGATACGCTTCGTCTTTAAAGAGTTAATATTACATCTCACGTACGTATGGTGTATCGTAGGGACAGAAGTTATGTGGCTGTTAAATAAAGGAACTAGTTTCGAAAGGTAATTTTCGTACAAAATTTTTATATGTACATATTATTCCCTTCAAAGTAATTTCCTACGGAACCTGCACACCACCCTGATGATCCTTCCAGGCCTCGAAGCATTCCCTGAAGTCACTTTGTGAGAGTGTTGTGACTCTTCGCTCTTCTTCATACCTCTCACTCAAAGAACTAAAATTTTAAGAGCAGATTTGCCAGTTTAACTACAGCTATAACGTTTGGTTTTGCTCATTTATTTTTATGAAGAAGATCGCGGAAAGCACAAGCAATTTTAGGAGAAATGTTACTGAACACTCGATCGATGTGACACGCGACGGGTGGAAGATTCAAAGGTAACTGCGCAGTATGTACGAGCATTCAATTTGGTTATCGGCGGTCAAGGTCAGGAGCTGGGCTGGCAGCCACTTTGTTTAACCCTTTAAAGACGAAGCGTATCTGTTTTATATAAGGACTCAGTGCGTACCGCGCTGTAAACACCCTCCACTTCAGTTATAAAAACCAGTCTCTTACTGTTTTATAAGGCAAAAGTTGCTGTTTGTTCTGAGATCCGTACAAAACACATAAACGCAATGTGGGCACCACGTAGAATTTTTAATGTTAAACCTGGTGGTATGTAAAGTTACCGCTAGGCTTTAAAAGGTTAACAGATATATTGCGTAAATACTTCAGTCTGGTGTATGCATATGCGGACTTTTCTGAGGCCTAAGCTCAATGGGAGAATAATATTAAAATTAATATTACAGAAATAGTATCTAACTTGTTGACTGTGTTAATGTGGTTCATGATTAGCTCAACTGACGAATACTTTCGAAAATGGTAATAAATATTCGGTGTCCCTAAACAGGAGTGCAATTTATTGATCGATTCAGGGACTATCGGCTATACAGTAAGTCTGCTACAGCGTTAGACTTTAACAGAAGCGACGTGGCATTCACAAATCAGACGGTCTGGTATGTATATGGGATGGAAAATAAAAGACACATAAGAAATTAAGGCATGCAAGCAACATGACATTACAGAAATTCAGAAAAGTGGGGTAAATGGGAATAATAGCAAACAGAAACGAATAGAAGCAGAAAAAAATGAAGTCAAAGACCGGAAGACTCGGGCAACCGTTTTAAAGTCCCGGTGCCGTTAAAAAAGTTATTGAGTTTGTAAGGTGGCAAATAAGTTAACACTGTCCGAAGTGCTCACTGTATCTCACCTTGTGTTATTGTGCAATACAAATAACTCGACGGGAAACGTCGTGCTTCAGAATTTGACAAGAACTTAGCTTCTGCAGATTCATAATAAGGCGCACTAAAACACGACCTTGGCACATGACAGAATACACTAATTCTCTAACTACTGACTTTTTTCCGAAGTGTACATACGTTTTAACATCGTCAAAGCATATATATTTTAAAAAGAGAGGCAATGTATGCATAACATAATATTAAGGTGCGTTCCCGTAAACATTGTAGCCGTGGAAAAGCGATGATTATTACATATTTTGAGTGTGTGTTACTGTAGCCTTAGCTATCCAGCATGCAAAACGCATGCGCCATGTTATATTGCCATCTGTGACCTGTCTGGCTGTATTAAAATTTTCTACATTACTTCATAAATGGCACAACTTTCGAGAAAAAATTATTAAGCATAAAATGTGTGTTTTGATTTTATCTACAATTTTGTCTGAAATATCTCTGATTCTAGGAAGAATTGAACGAGATATTATAATAAATGCACTTAGGTCTTCATGCAAAGTGCCTGTTATTCTTGTCGGATTTTAATGAAACTTGATTTCTGGACAGATTTTCGAAAAACTTTCAGATATGAAATTTCATGAAAATCCATCCAGTGAGAGCCGACTTGTTCGATAAGGTTGGACAGGCAGACGGACGGATAAACAGACGGCCTGACATGATGCAGCTAATAGTCACTTTTGGCAATTTTGCGAACGCGTCTAAAAAGTGGGGCCATTATTAAGGTATAACAAAGGTAAAAAATAAAATCCGTTCCACGCCTTCTGAAACCCAGAAATAACTGGAGGTGAGCAGCCACTTTCACATTTCTACTTCCTTTGTCACCGGTGAAAAAGTAGCAAAACCCTTCTGACCGAAGCAAGTAAAAGTCGCAGCAGTCTATCTGAAATAATCAGATGACTACGAATGACAAAAGGAGAAAGAGTTCGTTAAACGATCGTGAAGACTGACAAGATGTTTCGCCCTATTTCAAATCAGCATTAATTATAAAATTACGAGTCCAATAAAAATACTGGCCGAAGTATTTGGAAGGACTGTTGGCCCATCGCGAGGCCACTACATACAAAGCATAAAAACACATAGCCATGCCCCAGGCGGGATACAAGCTCTCGAACCCAGCGTTCTATATTTTGAACATGGGTCACGTGGCCGCCCTGATCCCGTACTCGTCAGCTTAATTAGCCATTCTTTCATTCAGTTGGGTACTTAGTTCACCCATGGAGTTTGTCAGCTGCTTAATTAGATACTTACTTAAAAAAAGGACTTAATTTCTTTGTGTCAAGTTCAAAGAAACGTAAATGACCTCAAATAAAGGACTGAAATGCATTCCTTATTCAGCTGTGTTAATGCTTAGAACATTAAGAATAGCGCAGCTAAGCGTTACAGGCTGACCTCATTAGCTCACAGCAAGACTTCAGCACTACCTGGCCTTGTCATTAGCAGCATTAACACACTGCATATTCACGTACGAATTTACAGGAGGTGAAAGCAACCTGCAGTGATTCTAAGTACCCCGTTGGCCTTGATGTCCGTTTATTGCAGATAAACCTACACTATGGCAAAGCTAATGTGCGTTATAAATATCTCACTGTACTGAATCAGAGTGTAGGCCTATTCCCTTGCATGTGGTAAAACAGTGAACATGTCGGAAACTGAGGCAACTGAACATGTCGGAAACTGAGGCAACTGAACATGTCGGAAACTGAGGCAACTGAACATGTCGGAAACTGAGGCAACTGAACATGTCGGAAACTGAGGCAACTGAACACTGTGGAAATAAGGCAGGTAATGTATGTATAAGGTAATATTGACGAGCGTTCGCGTAACCGTTGTTGCCGTGGAAAAGTAGTAAGTATTACATGTTCTGAGTGTGTGTCTGTAGCCATATTTACACAGCATGTAACGTGCATGCACCGTATGATATTGTCATTGTGGCCTGTATGGCTCCACCACATTTTTCCTCATTCTCTGAAAAAAGGCAGGACTTTCGCAAAAAGTTATTTAACATAAAATGTGTGTTTTGATTTTCTCTACAACTTTGTCTGAGATATTTTTCATTCTAACAAGAACTGAACGGTATATTACCATGAACACACTTAGGTCTTCATGTACAGTATCCGTTATTCTTGTCGGATTTTAATGAAACTTTAATCTTCTAGAGAGATTTTTGAAAGCAATAACGAAATATTAAATTTGATGAAAATCCGTTCAGTAGAAGCCTAGTTGTTCAATGCGGACGGACAGACAGACAGACAGACAGACAGACATGACGACGCTAATAGTCGCTTTTCGCAATTTTGCGAAGCACCTAACAAAAAAGATGTGCGGCCTTTTAGGTTTATGAAAATTTACAAGACAAATTTTTATTTACGTTGTAGTCTCATAAGGACTGTTATTGTACAAAGTGTCATTTAAACCTATTAAGTAATTTCGAAAACGAAATAGTGGGATTTAAGGAAAGAAGAACAAGCAGGAGACTCTCCCACGACTCGCTTTCTTTTCATGACTTCCTTACGTAAAGAGCAACAAGATGAGTATTTTTAACTGACATATATTTACTGCGGTGTGTAGTATAAAACCATTTATGTGATCCTCATATAATTACGCATAGCTAGCTGTCTTGTCCTAGGACTAGACAAGGAAATCAGCCTGGCAGCCACGTTGGTTTATCAGTTGTGAGACACAACACAGTTGTGACAGCACTGTACTCTCCGAACCGCACATTTCTCTCAATCTTTACACTTTTCGATTTTGGTTACGAGCATAATAGAGTTACCACCTTAGATACATCTCAGGCCGGAAATTTATCTTGAAAATATATATTAAACAAAGTCTTGTCTTGGCCCAGACACCTTTCGAACGTCACCATTCCTCCAACCACCCCTCTCTTCCACACAGGGGTAGCTCTTAAATGCAATGGCGTCATGCCGCGTGCCGCGATGGTGTCAGGCGTACCCACCGGTGTCAATACCAAGACACACAAGTCGGCCAAGAAACCGATAGGCATGCCGTCAATGCCGATATCCTGATACAAAGATATAATGGCATATGGGGGGCGGGGGGCCCCCAAAATTCTGCGCATTCTTACTTCGGCATTAGTTGGAATAGGTCAGTTTCACTCTCTGGGAATAATGTGACGATCCTTTGTAATATTCACTCGATATTTCACGCCCGCCCTCATCGGTACCTCAGCGCATAACACACAAAGAACGAAGCAACAATGGGATTATAGCAAAGGCTCTAGTTTAGACCTTTGCTGAGGAACTGTTTTCACAACTGACGGTTTGCTTTACTCTAGCAACGTTTCTCGTTTGTATTTTCCTCGAGAGACGGTTTCTTTTTCAAGCGACGGTTTTTTCCAAGTGAGGTTCCCCCATATTTTAGCTACAATGGTTCCATGTCAACACAGAAACAAATAAACGAAAAAGCGAGAAAAAACAAATTATTTTGTACACATTATGTATGTTGTATGTATGTGTACACACACATACAAAAATTTAAAGTGAGAAGAAGAAATAGCAAGAAAGAGGGAATATTTTGGCAGCCAACACTGTGTAATTTGCCGATATGGCGATGAGTATTTCGTGCATTCAACAAAAACCTCTTACTGTGATAGATGGGATAGTGATTGAACGTTCTGCTCTCTTATACCTCTTTTGTCAAGGTCTAAATTGCATTGCTATTCCAATGAGGTACACGATTCACAGTCGAACACTTCAGAAGCAAGAAAAGTTACAGAAAGTGCATTGTGAGGTACAGTCGCAGACACCCACAAGCATGAGTCCCCGTAGTCATGTGCATCGAAGCTTGTCAAGTGATGGCGAACAACGGATTCAGTTGGTGACAAAAAGAGACAATCCAAGAAGAATGTTTCAACTGCAGAAAAAGCGTGAAGTCTTTAAGCACGCCTTCAGATCAGCCCTTGTAAGTCGTTAAGACTCTTGGCGCAAGAAACTGATGATTCGTCCGGATCTGCTTCCAGAGCCACAAATTTCACTTGCATAAAATGACAAGTCTTCTGTGAGTTTAAACATCAGCCCAAAGAGCAGGAAATTCCGTAACTTGTTGCTGTAAAGCTGGCAAACATGTTCATAGAAGCACAGTCACCGTACCTAACTCATGAAAGGTTTTACCTTCGCAGTCATGACACTGACCAGAATGTGCGAATGTGCAGTTACTAAAATATTCGTGGATTTCAGCAGTTGCCAATACACGCACACAGTACAAAAGACGTGTTGCGCTGTGTGTCAACAGCTCGGTCTTTCTCCACAAATCATAAACTTATGTTGCTATAAGAGCAATACGGGTCTTTTCTCCGGTAAACTAAGAATGTGGTCAGATTAACGACCTGCCGGGGTGGGGGGGGGGGGGGGGCTGGTATGACTTCTCTCTTCTTCACATTTTCCAGACCTTCCCTCTTCTCACGTGTATTCTGAAGGCTCTTGTAAAAGCGTAAAGAGTCCGGGTCGTGTATCTAACCATTTACAGCCCTCTGCGTCCGGGTTCGATACGTGAGATTCGTGTTCATGTAGTGGCGCTTACTTTAATGATGCAGTGCACACTGCTGGAAACTCGATCGACGCTATGAGTGAGGTGCTCGAGGGCAGGATAACAACCGGCAAGAAACTTTGGACACTGCACATGGCATTCGTCGGCCTTAATTTTCATGACAAGGGAAGCTGACGGGAAATGTCCAGTACTCGCACATCCTAAGCTCTTCAGGACGAAATAATACCAAAATTGCTTAAATTCCCGGAGATATAAACTTTCTAGTGTGTCCCAGAACTTGTTTGCCGGATGTGAGAAAGCCTTAAGACTACAGCGGACCTACCCGCAAAATATGGCAAATTGATGTCTCAGTGTTACAAAATTCAAGCACGAAGTTTGTGGAGCGGATTTACAGAGTGGTTAAGGAAAGCAGCGCGTTTGCCCTTACGGTAGATGAATAAAGTGCCGTCACATTGTTGCAACGAGAAAGCCCGCGCGTCAAGTTTAAACCTGAAGACTTTAAGAGAAACTAACGCTCTGGTAGTTGAACCGGAAAGTTCAAAACAATTAATGCCAAGGTGTATTATTGGACACACAACTTATCGAATCTTACTTACTTTCCATCGCCGCAATCTACTTATCTAATATCCATTCTAATATTATCCTTCCCTCTTCCGATGGTCACATGAATTAATATTGAAAATCTTTCCTCCAGCAGAATTCTGCAGGCATTTCTCATCTTTTACGCGACAGTCTATTTGTTCCGCCATTATTTCAGTACCCCAAGACAGAAGACAATGGCATTATGTAATTCTATAAATTACAAATTTGCCTTTTAAGGATTCCACAGAAGTTCGTCGTGTATCCGCACAAGCAGGGGTGCATGCAGCCCGTCCCTTCTCCAAGACTGCAACTGTTACCCCTCCTAGATGGGCTACCCGCCCATCATTTGTCCAATGCTCGCAG
This sequence comes from Coptotermes formosanus, assembly GCA_013340265.1. Lineage (NCBI taxonomy): Eukaryota > Metazoa > Arthropoda > Insecta > Blattodea > Rhinotermitidae > Coptotermes > Coptotermes formosanus. The sequence continues at coordinate 236,802 of BLKM01000120.1, forward strand.
TTTCATTCCTTTTTTTTTTTATCTTCCTTCTTTATTGTTTCCTCGTTTTCCTTGTGTGTACTGTTCAGTTTGAGACTTTCTTCATTTCCACCCAGTCTTTTGTCTACCTTCTCTGCTCATCTTTCCTTGTTTTCTTTTTGTGTAACACATTTCGGTTATTTCTGTACATTTTTAATTTTCAAACTTTTTCCTTCGCCTTTTTTCTATTTCATGTCTCTTTTCGTATACTGTTTCTGTTTGTTATATTTTTACCGTTCTTTACCCTTTCTTCTTCAATCGATCACATGTTCTCGTAAACCTCTCATTATCTTAACTTTTCCGTCTTCATTATATCTTGTTTCTTTTCTTACTCTTCTTCGCTTTATTTTCTCTTATCCTATTTTCTGTTCATTACGATCTCCTTCCATTTCTGCTCACGTTTTTACTATCTTTATTAACTTCACACACTTTATTTCCCTCCTACAATCTTTTTGTTTTCTCCTCTCGCAGTTTTTACAGTGCTATGCCATCTCACTTCACGCATTCAAAACACTGGTTTCTACTTCCAGGAATATTTTTCATTTTTTCCTTCTCTCAACACTAATATCCTCGTGCTTTGCAAAGCACAGACGTCTGCGAGAGAGGACTAAGAACAGCGATAAAAAAGTAAATAATTTTAATTGTATGAAATACATTAAAACTAACAATCCTCGAGCAGTCTCGACTGTGACGACATTCCGACATGTAATACGAGTCAATGTTTACAATGACAGCAAACTGAGGATTAGCTTTGATGACAACATCACAGTTTGAGTAATGGTAAAAGAGCTTTATTTGAGTCACACTAACAGAATTAATCCCCCCCCCCTTGCTGCTACAAAGGACGTCAATATCTCTTCCAGGTTTTCCCATTAATGTCCCTCGCCTTTTGAATTATAAAGCAATCTCCTTAACTCCGCCGTATCAAACCACAAACTAAGTACACTTTCTTAGCTGCCCTCATTAATTCATAAGGAGCTTATCATTTCCCTATAGTCTGCGGCAAATTGAGGTCAAATGTCAAAGGTTGCTCTGTGTACGTGGAAAAAGTTAATTACCATTTTTATTTCGTGGTCTTCAATGTTATTCTATAATCTGTGGTGAAAAATAATTGTGGGGTATGATTTAAAACAATTTAGACAGCGATAAGATTATGGCTTCAAAATGCCTGGACGGTAATTAAAAACTGCTATTTAATTCTTTTTCAAAATCCACACGCACCCCTACAGATGTTTACGGTCCAACAGGCGTGTCTAATTAATACCAGACATCTTACTAAACTGCTATGGCCTTACAACAAGTACATTTTCTTTATACGTGTAGAAACAGCGAAAAGAAAGAAGAATTAAGTACGCAAGGTTGTTCACCCCACAGGCAGAGGAAATGTATGCTTCCTGATAAATGACGTACCTATTCTTAATGCTAAACGCAAATGCGTGTGTTACAATTAACACAAATCACAGGCCAGTTCACAGGTACAAGTTCTCCCGCATGCTGGGGGTGGGGGGGGGGGGTGTCATCTAAACATTGGTTTATTCCGCTGTGTCCTGGGTGTTGACGAACACTGTACATTCTAGGACAACTCAGTCGGCGTACTTTATACATCGAAGAATTTTAACTGCACAAGGGACAAGCTCCGGTTTCCGAAATGTTGTGTTCATTTGTTTTGTATTTTTAAATACTGGATAATGGACAAAGTCCAAAAGCTGAGGGCTTATAAATGTAACACACCAGCGTTAGGGTCAGACAAAACCAACTACGGAATGTTCCATGGTTCATTAGCTCCGTCCGCATGTCTGCCTCAGCATAGGGCAGCTAGTCAACCACAGGCCTTCAATAAAAAGAGCAAATAAGGTTTACGTGTCTTTTTTATATAAATGCATTTTAATACGGTATAAATATAAAACAATTTAACCTCTTACATATCCGCATAGTCACTTAGCTTCTAAAAAAATTTTAAGGTAAATTATTATGTAAGTTCACGTGTTACATTTGCTTTTTTTCTGCGTAACCTCAGCTTTTTTTTACATACGATAAATTAGGAACACCTGATGACGATTAAAATTACGTTATTTCGACTCTGAAATTTCTGCTGCCGACCAACGGGCACTTAACAGCTTTACATTTTTATTGATATTGATACCAACAACGCTGAGTTTCATGGCGATTTGGAAAGAAGAATTGGAAAGCGCATGGAATGAAACGGACTTTGATTTCTTTAAAAGCCCATCCCAGGGTCTTATTGGAGAGAGTGAAGAAGGCAACGAAAACAGTCAGTGACTAGATAAGGCACGCAGACATCGAGGCACAGGGTGCCCGTGGTAAAGGGAACAAAAACGTGCGCAATACTAAAATTTGTCGTGGGTTCTCTGAAGCTTGATTCCGTTCTTTGAGCAGACGGCACTATTCTACATCTCTGTTATGAGATCTGGGAGTAACTTCTTTTACATCTATAGCGGGGGTGGGTCAGGCTCCTAGGGTTCAAGTAGGTTGACAGTCCCAGATTTCAAGACAATCGGCACATGAATGTGGTAAGGTTGTCAGCCCACCGGCCGCCTTTACCCCCATGATGTATTCCTATCACTCATTTCTCTTTCACGCTGAGTCGACTCCAGGGCTATAGTGCGGCCAGAAGGATTATGTTAATGAAAAATTCCAATGACTCCATCGAGAATCGAACACGCGACCTTCCAGCTTGTAACGCAGTGCCTTAACAAACTGCGCCACCGTGTGCCCCCTAAATTAAAACATAATTCTCAATAACTGCCTAGCCCCTCAATCATCCAGACTATATGTGTGGGAGCGGTGGTCCGAATTACCCGGGAATCTGGGCCACCAAAGGGAAAATCCAATCATCACTCACTGCTGAAGTATAAATCATTAAGCCTAAATATTGCACCTAGCATTAAATAATAGCAATAGTACACTTTGTCGCTGTCACTTCACTATAATGTCAAAACAATAGAGAGAGAAAGCACTCGAAAGATCACATCCTTACTGCTGGGAAGTTAGAAATCGGCTGGCTCTTCCCGCCGCACTCTCGCCACCAGTCTCGGAGTACGGATTGCCCATAACAGCATCACCGAGGGGAAAGAGAGGGCTATAGTTGTTTCAAAATTGTCCGCATTATCCGGGGATCCAGGTTATCAAGATACCACGGAATTTTTCATCCTATTCGTCCCTTTGTGTCAACACAATAACGGCTCTTTCAAACACTCTCGTAATTAAAATCACATCAACTCTTATTTAATAATAACACATAAGCCTTATGTGCAGTGTATATTAAGTCATTAATCAATATAACTGGACCTTACAAAAATTCTGCAGGTTTTCGGAAATGCTCTATAATGCAGCTGAAATATTTCTTCTCTACCGAGTCGCTAAGGTTCGTGCAGAATACAGTCCTGAAGTTTCATTAATACAGGCGGTGTCTGTCCCTGTTCGATATATCGTAGGTGTTAACCTCAGTTCTTTCATTTCAGTAAAATATATTGATTTTGTGCAGGTATGAGCAAAATTAATTACAGAGCACTCTATGTGATATGTACAATAACTCAGCTGATTTCCTGCTTTACAAAAGTCAATGATTCAAACATAGGCAAATAAACCTGTTGAATTAGAACAAGCCGATCCCAGTGGCCGCGCCGTCTAAGGCGTAGGTCTGCGGCCGAGCGCTTGCTGGGATCGTGGCTACGAATCCCAACGGGCGCATGGATGTTTTTCTCTTGTGAGTGTTTGTGTTGTCCGGTAGAGGTCTCTGCGACGGGCCGATCCTTCGTCCAGAGGAGTCCTATCGACTGTGGTGTGTGTGAGTGTGATCAAGTGAAAATAAACAACCTCGACACCTACTGTGAGTAGGTAGAAGAGGTAAGGTCTACGAACGACGAATTAGAACACACATCTTGTCACATTCCCGTACGTCTGTCCGAAACACACGCTTTTTAAGGCACCCATATGAGTATAAGGAATGAAATTCAAAGCACAGAAATTAATATACTGCAAGCAGAATCCTAAATATATGTGCGGTGGAAGGCTGCAGTTTTAAACTTAACTCGGACAGGAAGGTTAAAAAGGAAGAAAGTTTTTATGTTTTCTTGCCTGTTGATCTAATAAATTTATGTTTTGAATGCATTGAAAATATTTTGACAAGAGACACATCTTGTAATCTTGGAACAAAAATAAATAAGTGTAAATATGCCTATTTACAAAACAAAGGACATATAAAGGGCAGCACTTTTTTCCCAGGTTGCGGAAGACCAGAATCAAAGCGGAGCTACATATTTATTTTCTGTTAATATTTCATTCAAAGTTATTGAGCCCGAAACAACCACAGAGTGAATAAAATAAATTCTCAGAATTAGTTACAGCACATATAAACTTTTGAGATAGGAACTGAAAATTTTAAACTTTGGTACAGGGTGATTAACCCCTTAAAGAAGAAGCGTATCTGTTTTATATAAGGACTCAGTGCGTACCGCGCTGTAAACACGCTGTAAAAACCAGGCAGTTAATGTTTTATAGGGCAAAAGTTGCTGTTTGTTCTGAGACCCGTACAAAACACATAAACGCAACGTGGGTACCACGTAGAATTTTTTAATGTTAAACCTGGTCGTATGTAAAGTTACCGCTAGGCTTTAAAAGGTTAAACTTATATTTCACGTGTCAGGTTTCTCTCTCTGGCTTTCACCAGAAAATAAGACACAGATGGCCAGCCTTCATGTTTTTAAACAATATGAGGAAATAATTTTGAAGTAGGAATCCGCAAAGTTTTAAAGCTCTATATGAAATTAAAGGTCAATATATCGATGAAACAGGGCAGTGACGAAGAATGCTTATCCGTAGCTTATCTCAGTGTTTTCTTAGCACGATTATTTCTGTCATGAATTGGCAGCAATGCTGGTGTGTAACCCTATTCTGAACTACATTTACCGCTGCAGGACAGCCCGAACAGCTGCAATGACACGCAAGATATTTCCCACTAAATTAATTAAAATATAAATTAAAATTTTGTGGTCCTTTAGGTGCCTTTGTATCGGGCACAGCGAACTATTATTTTAACATATTGAAGTTTAATTACAAAACACACGTAAATAAATACCACTTAAAGCCGTTGTTTAAATTAGTCATAGTTTTGCATTCCTATTTGCAGTGTAGTGTGTACTAAAAGTTTTCCATGTGATATTATATCATTGTACATGTATCATGCCGACGAGATTGTTAAATAATGACGCAATAGTTATGTACAAGTTCCCACGAATTTGTTTTCTACTTGTGTATGCCGACTAACTGCTGGAGCACAGTCCCTGTTCATAATTTGAGACATTCTTACCTTTTATATAATTATAATGTACATTAATGTGTTAACAAAAGCTGCTGCATCCTGTTCTGAACTGAATTACTGCAACTTAGATCCTTACACCTAATTTCTCTGAGACCCATTTCAGTACCATCCTGTTAAAGAAAAGGTACAGTACGTTTTCCTCTGTCCATGCCATGAAGGCATATAAGGGAGCAGAAATGTGGCTCCACTTTTTCTTAGCGTCTGCATTAGGTGGAGCTGAGTGGTCAATATCGCACCAAGACGCGTTTCCCCTGGAAGAGACAGCCCCGGTACCCATTCAATGGGAGGCGGGGTGGGCCCCACAGCCGGTCTCAACCTTTTGGAGAACAGAAAACTCTTGCCCCTGCAGGGATTCGAAATCCGTGTCGTCCTAAGTCACTGAATTGGCTTATTTTCTTCAGGGTTTTTTAATAAAACTTCGTATGCATTTCTTATCCAAGCCTCGTGTACAAAATATTCGTTCTGTCTGATTTGCTCAACGCGATCTTTGGCAAAATATTCATCGTACATCCAAATGTGGAAGGTAAAGCTCGCGCGGACACGTAACACATGCTAATATCGTAACGTAGTATTGTGTTACAGGACTGTTATAATGCACACAAAACTGCGGCCTAGTATTTACAATTTATTAAAAATTTAAATTTCGAAAAGCAATATTAGAATATGTTTACAGAGACAGGCACCAGACTTTTAATTTTGCACTTACCCCGAGAAGCTGCCTTAAATTAACAGCATCAATGTCGAAACAAACATTTACAATTGTAAGAAATTCTGGAATGGAGCAGGCCTTTGTGTGCCTAGGAAGAAACTGCAGTGTAGGTATTCTATCAGGTACTTCATGCAGTAAGGCTTCCTGGCACTCGCACAAGCAGGCAATTTTTATTCTCACAAATAATGTAGAGTTTCCTGCCTTTGTTATGAAGGAAAGGGCACCTAAAATAGGTAACCATTATCGCTAAACACTTTAGGTCTCAGAACTATTCATTTATTGAGTAGACATCAGACCCGAGCTTTGGAGTGCCATAAAGTAACCGTAATGGCTCTTCGTATGGTTCTGACAATGGTGTTTGACATCTGAATTCATTAACTTCTTGGAACTTTGTCCATAGCATGTATTGAACTTTAATGAAATATGGATTCACGTAAGAAGTTTCAGGCCCTAACGGCCTTGTCTACCAGCTTACAGGACGCTGCATACGGTAGGAAGTTAATCTCCTTATGGAAGGACTCTCTTCTGACTCTGGGACAAATATAGGTGTTCCGACTTCACTGCGGAGCGACTGACTTTGAAAAAATGTGTCCGTAAGAATGTTTAACTTATTCGTACCGAATGACAAGACTTTTAGGCGTGTATTTATTAGCAGTTAAATGGGACATTATATCCTAACTCCGACGTCATACTTAAAGTGAGAGGTGTATAAGAACGAAACCAAACGTTGGGCTGACGGCTGCAAATAGATTATGAAGCCAAACCTAGACTTTATTTAGCGTTTATGTAAGTTGCGTCCTTCATTTATTAATTTATATATTTCCAGGAAGGATGAAATTATCAGGATTACACTCCCGAATAAATCAGGGGTAGAATAATTCCGGGAATATTTGGTATCAATAAGTTCAGAGAACGTATATTTCTAGGAAATTTACCATCGAAATCTACAAAATTACATACCTTATATTTAGGTAAGTTAACAACCCTGCCAAGAAATTAGATAACACAGCGTCACATAATTGGACGATTTTACCTTACATTTTAGAAGGATGTGAGAATTTCGCACCTACGAGAGGAAAACAGATTAAGGGAGTTGGTCAGGTTATATATTTAAATTAAGCGACAGAGAGAGAAATTGTGTGGACATATGGGACGGCTTTTATTTAAGTTTCGTGCACGGATGTTCCCACTATCATGCGTGTACACGTGAAATACCTCTTAAATCAAATTTGTGTACAAAAATGAAAGTACTTCTCCTTTCACGCGTTCCCGATTTATGTTAAGAGCACTTTTAACGTCATTGGAATTGGCCCCCTTGTCCATATGACAATAGCAACATAAATATAATTATAAAGTGCTGGAGGAAAACATACTGACGGGGGAAACCCGAATTAATGGGAGAAAAGCATGTCCCAGTGGACGTTTATTTAGAAAAAGTATTACTGCAAGTTATCAGTGTAAAACGGGCCATGAAGGGCAAATGAAGAGGGACGGCTGTCCTACAAGTTGCTGCTGTAGTCCTGTTTGTTGGATCTATAAACTGGACAGGGAGCGGATGGTGGCTGGCAGGTCTTTTGACCTCATCCTACCGACGCAGAAATGGCTACGTCTGCTTCTGTCCATTACCTTGATGAAAAGAAAGAAAAAATCAGAGAACATCAACCCTTCGCTCAAGCGTGCAGTATAGGCCACATAGGTTGATGACTGATGTGCCTCAGTACTGACGCATCGGTCAGATTTCGTCAGGCTTCGGTCTCAGTGCTGTACACTTGGCTCAGAATCTTACACATCTCTTCAGTAAGCAGTCAGGCTCTGTAGCTGTCACGACAATATACCGATATCTGACGTCTAATGCTCATTAGTGGTTTAACTGGACGCGCGATATTCTTGGCTTTCCATTTGAGTGGAAGCATCTACTTCGTTCCGTAGTCCTTCCCTCTTCTACTTACTTGTTCACAGTAGGTGTAGAGGGTTTTGATCGGTAGGACTCCTCTGGACTAGGGATCGGTCCGTCGCAGAGACCTCTACATTACAGTACAAACACTCACAAGGGACAAACATCCATACCCCCGTTTGGATTCGAAACCACGATCCCAGCAAGCGCTTGGCCGCAGACCTACGCCTTAGACCGCGCGGCCACTGCCTTCGGCGGAAGCATCTACTTACTTGGCCAAATGATAGCTCTGTCTCTCTGTCTCTCCCTTTTGCGACAAATCATCACCTATCGGTCGATCTGTTACATTTTAATTTACAAAAAATATTACATGATACGACTCCAGTAACACAATGGCCTGTGTGTAATTGGTAACCACGTTTTGCACTTTAAAGAAATATTCCCTGATGATGATCAAGAAAAGTCGAAACACGTAGATGACGTAATAAACTTGCTGTGTGTGAGAATTCGTTATGTTTCTGTAGTTATATTACTTGAGTTCACCTGTACTGGCGTAATGCTATTGAATGACATGTGAAGATATTAAATTGTTCATTCACTCAGTGCGTCTGTTTTGTATTCACTCTTTCTTAAATGTTTAGATCTCGAAGGTCAGTAACTATTTTCCGAAAGACATGCTGTTATATTTCAGAATACTTTAATCTGATATTCGATCATAATTTGACCTTGACCCCTGGAATACATACAGCAATCTGTACTCTCTCTTTCCCAAGAGAAAGCAGCTGACCTGCACAGCGTCGGGAGTGTCCCGCTAAACTCACGACTATGGTCGGGGTAAAACATACAGACCCTGTCAACAACACAAGTCTCCAACACTATCTGACGTAGTACTTTTCGTTTATAGCAAGCCGGAAGTCAAATTTGTGCATAAATCTAACCACATAGAACATTACAGAAAACAACTGTATTAGCTCACGCGTAAGAAAAAGGACTGAGTTTCCCTCCCATGTACCTGCAACTGGGATACATCTGCTGCTGGTCACAAACAAGGGACAGCCGTCCTTCCCCAGCGCAAACCATTACTAAGATCAACTCCAAACTCCACAGTCAGTATTTGTACTTCATTCAACTAAACCAATTACAGAACCTAAACCGACAAATAAAGGCATCAAATTAATGTAACAGTGCTGACGTTTAATTTCAAGCGCAATTGTTAATACACAGTTGTTTTATTAATAGTCAATACCAATCAATGCGGTATTAGATGGCTGCCCATTTTAAAGAACAGAAGAGAGACACACGAACCAGAATGTCACGCGTGCGGTGTTCAGCGTAACTAACTTAATCACAATGTGTTCTACCTTTATGAACGTGAAATTCATAGAGCGAAATGTAGTGGAACAACAACGCTGGAAATCCAATACTGAAATGTAACGGATGAAAAAATTAGGCAGAAAAATTGTACGTTTACACTCATGTTTAATACACAGCCCTCAGCCCCAACTAACTCCTTCAACTATCAACTGCTCAGTGTAATAACTCCGGTCGTGTGAACATTACGCTGAAATAAATCCTTATAAAATCGAGCCAGTTATTAAACATGCACTACAAGAATACTGCATTATAAATGGGAACTGCCCTACCCCACTAAAAAATGTGTCCTCTGTGGCTTTGAAAATCTCTTTGAATGTGTTCTTTATATATCGCCGCTACAAGTCGATTGGGCCACTGCAGCATCCCAATCAGCCACCTGATGTAAGTGTTAATGTGGTGTAACCTCCATGCTGAGCAAAACAGTATTTCACACAGACTTCATTATTATATTAAGGATTGACACTCGTCACCAAATAGCCACTCTTCTACCTTGAAGATGGACGCAGCGGATTTCTCCAAAACCTTGCGACATATTCACTAAAGTACACGGCGTCATGTACCAAGAGACTAATATTCAGAATTGTGTTAAAGGATACGAAGTAGTAGGCGGCTTCTGGATAGACAGAACAAGTTGGTTCTTGTGGCCACAGGATAAGCCCTCGAGATTTGTAAAACGCGAAATGTTGCTTGATAAACTGAGCGAATAATAAGGTTCTCAAACAAGGACTTTCTTGCATGAAGCCATTAATTTAACGAGAGAGGATAACCGAAAGGGACTGTACTCGCTCACTGCCAATGTGCGTACGAATAGAACGCATACGCTGAGGTGACTCAAGAACTCTCATGGCTTGAATCCCTTCATGTCTTCCATCTCCAGCCTAATCTCGTCTTGTCAGTCTGTTCGTGCGAATGTTGGCAGTGATAATCACGTGACAATCTTTGCGCTCTCTGGCGCTGATCTATCGTACAGGGGGCTGGAGGAGCAAACAGTACGCATAAAAGCGGAAACATCTATCTTCGTCGCCTGCACCGCCACCCAAGGGGCCTTTCCATTGGCCACGTTATGAACTACGGAAGGGCAATGATACTAATATATGCTGAAAGTACAGCATAAGCGTAAGGAGTTCAAGTAAGGCGAGGATCGTGTGGATGTATGGTAATTTGTCCGTGGCCAGCGCGTAGGCCTACAGTAGGGGGTATCAATAATAACACGAGGCACGTGGTGGAGCAATTGGTTGAACCACTGCGCTACAAGCCGGAAGGTCGCCGGTTTATTTCCCGGTGTTGTCATTTCTTAATAATTCCGGCCGCACTATGGCCCTGGGGTCAACTCAACCTCTAAGAGATATAAGTACCAGGAATACTTCCTGGTGGGGGGGGCCCGCCGCGCGCCGGCTAAGGCTGTTAGTGCGTAGGGCTGACAAACCTTCCACCTTTAAGTACCGATTGTCTGGACAGCTGGGAGCCTCAGCTTCCTAGAAACTAGGGATCTGTCCAGGCCTCTATAGGGATAGCTTTAATTTATATCTTTAATAACAATTTTTTTCTCTGTTTCCCTTTAGTACTGCAAGTAGAAGTGGAAGAAATCACTTTACGTGTTGCATGCAACATATCGGAAATATACCATCCCACTGCGCAGAACATGAGTCGTCAACCAAACTGTTTCGAGTTCATATAGCCGCAGTGGACGGCCAGTCTTACTCTGATCTGGGGCACACCTCAAAAGATAGCGAAGACATAATTTTAAGTGAACTCGGGCTTTAACCCTTTAAAGACGAAGCGTGTCTGTTTTATATAAGGACTCAGTGCATACCGCGCTGCAAACACTCTCCACTTCGGTTATAAAAACCAGTCTCTTAATGTTTTATAAGGCAAAAGTTGCTGTTTGTTCTGAGATCCGTACAAAACACATAAACGCAATGTGGGCACCACGTAGAATTTTTTAGTGTTAAACCTGGTCGTATGTAAAATTACCGCTAGGCTTTAAAAGGTTATTAGACTACTGTGATTCTTTGCCACATGCACGTGAACAGATTTGCCTTCCATCTTGTAATGACACTAACAAAGGATGGTGAGAGAAAAAAAGAGGAGAATAAAATGAGAGAGGACTAAAGCAAGGAAAACGAGAGAGGAATTAAGTGAGGAACTCACAGTCTTAGAAATGTTATTACAAGCATGCAAACCCTAAGGCAGAGGGATGTTTGTGGTCAATGGCCCATCACGTCAAAAGATCACGTTTGGACAAGCACTTTATCTATTACACTTGTAGACTAATATGGAAGGAGGGTGATACAATAAACCATCCACTTCACAATTAGTGCGGGCTAACATCTTAAGTAAAGCATCTACAGCAGTCTCTGTATTAACAAAGCGTCCATGACTTCGTCCTTTGACAGACAGTCTGGGAATTTCAAACGGAATGATTAGGTGCAGATACTCCGGTCCGAGCGGTGTCCTGTCGGGGTGTTTTCTGTTTGTCCGAAAGACGGTTTAAATTTCGCCCTTAGACGCAATTACCCAGATAGCGCTGTATGTCCAGTTCAAATTGGAGCAGTGTCAAAACAGGTATGCCGTGGTACGTCATGCTGCAGACATGCCAATGTAAGCGTGCCCGACATTCTGAACTGAAACCCGGAAATTATTGTAAAATTGTCGCTGGCTCAATTCATTCATATCACTTTACATTCGTAACACACTCAGGTTTGTCAGAATAATCTTCGCAAGGTTTCATTCATATCACTGTCACTCATCACTCATTCTGGAAAAGGAGTCAATCTGTGAGATTTGAAGTTCTTAGGGCTGGACTAATACAATGGCATGTGACGCCGTTTAATTTCGTACACAGTTACCAAAGTTAGGAGGAATGTGCTACCTCAGTCTTCAGAGTCACGTTACTCTTCGAGGCTGAAATAGGGAAAATATGGTCCTTCGAGACACTCGGCGTCAAGTAATAGAAGGCAATAGTCTAATCTTCACGGCGGTAGACTGTGAAACGTTCTTATTAAATCTAGTCCCATTAAAAATACGTAAATAAATAAATACATAAATAAATAATGAACCACCATCAAACACAAACATAGGCTATATTCGTTATGTAATTGCAAGCTACATACTGCGGACCTATCTGACCATCATTAGGCTATATACAAAAAAAAAAAAGCTTAAAAACAAGATAAAAATGTGGATGTATATGTGATACATTTTCACCTTCTTTTTGAGTTATTTAACCTTTTAAAGCCTAGCGGTAACTTTACATACGACCAGGTTTAACATTAAAAAATTCTACGTGGTGCCCACATTGCGTTTATGTGTTTTGTACGGATCTCAGAACAAACAGCAACTTTTGCCTTATAAAACATTAAGAGATTGGTTTTTATAACCGAAGTGGAGAGTGTTTACAGCGCGGTACGTACTGAGCCCTTATATAAAACAGATACGCTTCGTCTTTAAAGGGTTAATATGTAGCCTGATGGTGGCCAGGTAGGATTGAAGATGTGGCTTATTCTTACACAATAAACATACACTTATGCGTGATAGTCGTTTACTAATTAATTAAGTCATCTTTTAAACACAATGGGATATTTGCTATCAAGTTAAATAAATAACGCAACGAAAGCTGAAATATGATAAGCAGAACGTTCGTGTATACGTGTATATAACCTAAATACACCCACAACTTTAAATGATACGTCACATGGTATGTCGTCAGATAATGGACTAATTTATATGTTAGTGCGACCCCACGTTCAGAAGTTTATAAAATACGGAGTGCCTTCCCACACCAAAATATAAGAAGGTTTCATATATGGCACATTATATAACGTAATGCAGACTGCACAGCAGAAAATATATGGCGTATGAAGTTATGACACGTTTCAACAGAAGAAAGCAGAGAGAGCAAGTGTAATGTTTCAACGAGTTCCGAGCAGAATTCATAAGGCGCACTTTGCTGCGACACATATTTCTAGTCGGACACATGTGTTGCTTTGTTATTGTCATTTTTTTTTCATTTTGGTGAAGAACTTACTTCTCTAAGTACTGGTAAAGATTTTTTGCTGTCTAAATTTGTGAGATGTCAAAGTTTCCACCGTCGCCATTGTTTAATTTTCGATTTAAAATATAATTCATTCAATATGCTAGATATGTTTATGGTTTATTCAGACATGTTTATGGTCTATCTCCTAACCAGCTTCACTTACCTAGCTCCGATGTTTAATTCATTACCACAACGAAATCAGAGGCTAAGTAAACATCCGAATTGCCACAGTTTTGTTATTTTACATTCTAGAAAACTTCGCCTTAACAAAGTTTGCATATTTTTCCGAGATCATATCACATCACATCGGAACCCTAAAGAAGGGGGCGGTAGTGCCGTTCCTGCCGAAAAAGTTGGCGGTACGTCCGCCACGTTGTTATTCATGATTGTGGGAAATCATAAATTACGGCGTTAGTATGTTTTCAGTTGCACAAATTTCTTATCAAGTTTCGTGAAAATAGGCCAACTCTTTTACGAGTTCAAAAAAGATAGCATGATGGTCTCATAAACCAGGTTATTTGCATCACAGTGCTCTAACAAAAAGGAAAATGAGAAAAATAGCGCGAAGTTTGTACCTAATTTGCAGGAAGAAACTTGTTCTACACAGCAGGATTATGTACTGACGGTGTTTTCTCTTTGAAACACAGAAGAGTAAAGCAATGGGAATACAGGACTGTTGAAAAATGCACGTGGCTCTCGTAGACTAAATGACCAAATTCTATTGAAGAAAGGGAGATAAACTGAGATATTTGGGTACAAAGAACTAATACGTGCTATACATACTATCCAGTCTTTCTATTAAAACCCAAAAATAGTCACAGACTCGGCAAAACGCCACGTACATCCTTTTTGCTTGCAAGCGCCAACGGCTGCACGCCATATGTGGCCGTCGCCTCTTCCATCCTAAGCCGGAGGACCCGCCATGGCAAGACACGGTTAATACGGCTGTTCGCTCCATAAAAGTTTAAAAATTCGTTTGGCTTCCCATGCGGTGAGAATCATCAGTGTATGTAAATGCAAGCGTTTGGGGTTGCATTTGATATATGAACGACATTTTAAAATTTCCTGCTCGTTGGTTTTTGGCTACAAGATAGATGGTTTGGTGTGTTATAAATGACATTCTCTTGCTGCAAGTCCTACAATGATGCATGTTACAACGGAAATGGAAGTGACTTTTACATTCATTATCCAGTGATATCCGCCCTACCCTATTATTACCAAATGGATAACAAACGGACCTTTGTTCGTTACCCGTTTTCATTTATTTTATATGGTTTCGCCAATTACAACAGGATGTGTATATATGCAGCCAGGTGCCCATATTACTAAATGAGTCAGCCTAAAAACATTACAGTGCTGCATCTGGTTCATCACTGTAGATGGCAGATTCACATCATGGTAACATGTGCGACATTCATTTGCAGTGTACCCGGATAAAATCTCGGTAAGTGTAATGACTAGAAGAGTTTAGATTTAGTGTACAGATCTTCTAAGCGGAAACAAATAGAATTCTTCGGTGAAGAAGAGGAAATATGAGATCTGCGCTCTTCTGGGGTATTACGCAGCGTCGAGTGGTAATCCTTTACCGACGTTTCGGGGCAACTTATCGCTCCCATCTTCAAGGATCAAGAAGTCCAAGCAAGGCTTGCGTAATACCCCAGAAGAGCGCAGATCTCATCAGCATCACAGCGGAAGACTGAAATCGCTGAGGAGGAAATATGGTTGAAGGAATTATTTTGTTGTAAAAAAGAAAATAGAGCTGAACAAGTAAGAAAAAGCCCTTTTCCCTCAGATTGGACACCATGCCTTGAAGAGAACATGATAATGGAGTTATAGCTCCAGCTACTCTTAAGATCGTTGTTATGGAGGTGAATAATCAGCTTCACGCTTCGTTCTCTTCACCGCAGCAGACAGCCCATTTTGTCATTAGTTACGAAGCTGTAAGGAGCATAGAACTGGTTCAGTTGCGATCGGTCAATAATTAAGGGCACTTTACTTGGGGAAGCATGCACCTTTCCGACTGTACCTCGGCTCTTATTTGAGGAATTATGCTGAAACGTCATACCTCGCCCTCTCCACGCACGCGCTACAAACGATATAAGTTTGGTCGCAGTCCGTCAACAATTACTTGGATTACGAAGTACGTTACCTTCTTTATCTCCACATCACTGCATCTGTATGTCTGTGATGTAGTATCTGCGCCTAAACCACTGGGCGGGGTCCTTTTGGCATCACGATAATGCATCTTATCTTATCTTAGCTGTAAGCACAACATACAGTGAATCACAATTTGCCTGTGAAACACTTCTTTCTAGCAAGAGTCAGGTTACCAGATTAAATAAAATCGAATTATTTAGTTGTTTATTCGCGTATTTTCAGAAATTTTCAGACCGATTCGAAAGTAACCGCCCTCGAATATTCAATGCATTCCAGATTTACTAAAACGTTCTGTAAAACTGATATATAAAATGTGACCTTAAATGCAATTTAAACCTTCACAACCGGGATGCGGCCTATACATGGGATTATTAGAACACGTACGATAAGCTATAATTGTCCAGTATAGATTTCGGATGTCCAGTCGAGGTCAAAGTTCAAGTCCTGTCAGAATAAACACAGCACGGTAGAATTGTATTGATTTGTAGCTGATGGAATTTTTGTTATGGTATTTGCAGGTGCGCTGATATGTCGGTCCTGCTTTCAAATTTTGCCTTGTTTGACGCGCATAACTGCATGCTGCCGTATCTGTAAATGTGACTACCTGTTTAACATTCAAGGTGGTGTTTACACAAGGTCAGTGCTCTACACATCGTGCTGTCCTGAAAACAAGAGAAGGGAGTAAGCGTCCAGTTGCCTGAACACAGAAATAGCATCACTGATGATATTTTGCAAAAGCATTGTGGGAATGTTGACTGGAATTGGGTGGCTCAGTATATGATCTAATGGCGGGCTCTTGTGACTATGGTAATGAACGTGTATGAGATTTGAGGTTCTCATGGCGGTGACAGTAAAAACTGTCTTTCCTTGCGACGTCTTTTATAACGCTGTCATTAGCGGCCAGACTACATAGCGTGGAGCAGCATTTTAACTGGCGAATGGGAAAGCAGGCACTCGCGGCCTGCTACGAGTATGCCGACATTGCCCAGAAAGGGACCATAGAAGACGAAGTGCCCGCGAGTATTGGAAGAGACTGCCTCTAAAATGCAAGCCGAGCATTGCCGCTAAACCACCCTGCTATCTAAGATTCCCCTAGTCTAAGACGTAATTTTTTCGTTCGGTAAATAATGTACCCCGAAGACAGAGGCATTGCTTTCCACAGAAATACTGACACTCGTCTTACCAAATAGTTGCATGACGTCACATTCCAGAGCACAGTAACTTTCACTGTCATAAAACTTTAGCTTCCGTGCAAAGCGGGTAATTTCTTCACCAGCTGCACAACTATTAATTCCCCCCCCCCCCCCAAAAAAAGATCTGCGACATGGACAAATAACAGTTTGTATGAAACTTGTACCCACAGGAAGGCAACAACAATTGCAGGTCCCCATACTTTATTTATGAATCAAAGCATAGGCCTATCACATATGAGTATTTCTGCGTGTTTAAATACAGGCCTAGCAAATGAAAAAGTAAAAAGGTAAAGTTGCCCCTGTGCACGCCGTGAAAGCATAATGGCGAGAGGAGGTACAGCTTCAATCATTCTTAATCTCGGAAATAGATGGAGGTGAACAGTGAGGCTCATGCCTCACCTGCTTTGCTTCCTGGGAAAGAACTCCCTGTACCTATCGAATGAGAGGCTGGACGGAACCCAGGGGAGGCCCAGACGTTATAGGGAAGAGAAAAATTCTTCTTCCCTGCCTAGAATCGAAAATATGATACATAAACACACCAAATCCGCAACCTACAATAAGCAGGGAATTTTTGTGGCCTTTCACAAAAAGTGCAAGGAATAAACACCCGTTCTCGTATCATGTATCCGAAAACGTTGGAAAGAATATACCGAAATTTGGTACGAGTAGCAAGGCAAGATAATTTAATTCATTTCGAATAAATATACCACTTAACCCGAAGTCCAGTTTTTAACTTAACCAAATTTTTTTAATGTGTCTCGTATCTAACCCAGTAACTAAATAATTAGCTTCCTTTTTTAGGGGTCCATAGTTGCACAAATAATCAAGATATTTCTGCCGTCTACAAAGACAAAAATGTCTATTAACTTGTTCAAAACAACTCTCACTGGACTGTAACCTCAGCCATGAGTGCTGTGCAATTTAATATTATACTGTCCTCCTTACGCCTAAGTTTCCCTTGCTAATCTCGTCCCTTCGGCTTTGTTTATTGAAGGTTTGTACGAATTTCTCCTCTCTCCCATGTCTGTTACAAATCCCATCCATCTCAACCCCACTGATCTGTATAGTCACCCTTAAAATCCCGTGTGGAAAGTACAAACTGCGAGTAACCTCATTTCTTCCGTTCTTCCTTTGTTTCTCCCATCTTACGACAAAATATTGTCTCAAGTACGGTGATAACCTCAGTCTATGGTCTTACTTCAGGAAAAGAACACATTTTTTACTACAGAAAATATACTTCAGTTGGCAAGATTTAGGATACTAAAAAGCTGGAAGAATGTGGCAGCATTATATGCCTAAGCACACTATTGGAATTCAGATCGTATCTGCAGCTTTCTAAAAGCGTGTTTGTGTTTTTTTTGTGTTATACGTAATTGTTTTGTTATAACAAGTTTTACCACTCGGTGGCTTGGGAGAAGGACACTCAGCTTATGCGGGCGCACTGCTTATAGCTTTCACGTCACGCATTCCATTCCCATAACTCAATAGAAACCACACGTTCATAACATGATCGCTTGAATCAACTTTTGCTATAGGTTATTACTCCTACGTAACAGCTATGATTTAACTCTGTCACTACAAATTTGTTCTGTCACTCAATAAAGTGACTGGCCTTGCCTGGACGGTCGGAGTTGGATTCCACACAGGGTAGTGAAATGTCGTTTTCTCTATAACAATTTCGGACAGTGGAATACACGTAGCGTCTCCAGTTGGTACCCAGATATTTTCACCTTAAGTACAGCAGCTTGAACTTGAAACTAATGGCTCATCTACACAAAAAGTCGAAGCAAACAAGGCGTGAACACCCACTCCTACTATCAGGACTTCACCTTATTCTCTGACGAGAATAATTTATTTTTCCTGCGGCGCTAGAGCCCACGTCGAGCCTAGGACGCCTCGTTTTGCGGTTTCTGGATCAAACACAATTAGACACACACACCCAGCAGGAATCCTCTTAGCGAGTGGTCAGCCTATCGCAGAGGCCGCTACGTACACAACACAGAACAAACACAAGAGAATAATAACAGTGATGTCAGCGGGTTTCGAACCCGCGGTCCCAGCAATCAAGCAGCTGCAAACCAAAGCCTTAGACCGTACGGCTACCGGGAGTAGCGATGGGAATAATAGCGTCCCTAGATTTAAGATACGTCATACCTTACACTGCCTCATCATCATCATCATCATCGTCGTCGTCGTCGTCGTCGTCGTCGTCGTCGTCGTCGTCGTCGTCGTCGTCGTCGTCGTCGTCGCCGTCGTCGTCGTCGTCGTCGTCGTCGTCGTCGTATTCAGAGTGAAGGAATTTGGCCATTTATTGTCCTTCTCTTCAGGTCTTGTTGTTGTCTTCCATGTGGTATCCCATTTCATAGACAATTTCGCAAGCTTCGTGGTGCCCATTCTGTTGCCCGCAAAATTCTGTTACTTCAGTTAGCGGCTTCCACATTCGTTTGGCTCATGTTCCAATATGTCCACGTATGAATACATTTTGCGATACAGTCGATCCAGTAGGTGAAAGCAGTAAGGAAATCGTCGAAAGAATAATTCAGAACATTCACCTTCTAAAGAAGACGTAGCCAATTACATCTGTTCGGGTGTGATGATATAACTCAACAAATATTATACTGCTGCAAGTAGCTGTCTAACAACCAATTATTTGCAATTCTTAAATATATTTGTGTGATGTCTATATTCTTAAACATATAAAAATAGAAATGTCATTAATGAATTTGGACACGATTTTCTGAGCTCTTATTGGTGAGGTGAAGAACTTACCACACACATTGAATACAATTTACAGTAACCCAACCCAATCTTCTGGTACCGAGGTGTTAGCAGTAAATACAACTACTAAACACCATGCGTTGGCGAAAACAAGTCTTACATTTCTGCAAAATCAAAGCTTTCATCTATTTTACTAACTTTGCCCCTGCACTGTATTTTGTATAGACACACAGACCCACCCACAACTGGCTGTACTGTTCACACTACCTGCATTCCTTCGCCCAGGTTAAGGTGTAACTGTGTGTCTCCTGCTCTTCTCCCCTTTATCCAAAGTTTTGAGTCAGTCACAGGGTGTGGTTAATAAGTATCATCTTCAGTAACGTACAAAGCAGAAAAACTGCTAGAAATATACCACAACAGAATACATAAACTTACAGTTTGTGGTTGCGATAGTTCACGTAGTAGAGGAGCAATGCGCTGCGAGCCCGTGCTGACAGCCTTCTGAAGTTACGATGGACTCTGCACCCAGCTTCAGGATGTCTGCAGGAACAGCAGTCTGAAAAGTCAAAGCACACTATAAGCACAGAAGTTCAATGTTTGTAACAGAGTTTAAAAATGTTTCATACGTAAACAGATGCAGTAAATAAACATAATAATGACATTCTTTTCAACAACACTTCCAGGAATGGACTTAAGACAGTTACTTCCGCCGAAGAAGAGACACCAAGCGACAACGCTCCTGACGTGCACGGTTTTATAAGCGGCGGAACAGCAAATCTAAAATGTACTGTGATTTAATTCAGTCATTTCGGGCAAATTTCGGGCGGGAAAAATCATCCCGCTCCACTCCACGAGGGCATGTGAGGCAATTGATACACAGCTCCGTCCATTCTTAGCCTCTGCACTAGATGGAGGTGAGGGGCTAGCTTCACGCCTAGGCCAATTTACTACCGAGGAAAGAGCCCCCAGTACTCCCATTGCACTCAAAACTCGAAATGTTCTTAAGTAAAAATTTTTGGGAACACAATATTTACATGGGGCACGATGGATGATTGAAAGGTAATTGTTTTGCCCACGAGTCGCAACAGGGTCCAGGGATACAGGGACGGATGTGTACATGCAGCACCTGTAGGGCTTCTGCAGAAGATGCTCTCTTCATCTGAAATGTTAGTATTCAAACATTAGAGAAGCGTTTCCCAAGAAAATTTACATTGTAGATTCGTGTCACGCGTTTTCTGTAAACGATGTATCTGGAATCCAAAAACGTTTTGGTGGGATATCCGACGGCTACCCACACAGCACAGACAGGAAATTCAGAAAGCTACACACAAGAGTATCAGTAGCATCTTAAGGCTGTCACTGTGTAGGAACAATGGACCTTAATATTTGTAAGTGCATCCTTTATAGATCGAACGTATCAGATGTCAGTCCTGTGGTTTTCAGAAAAGGAAAAGAATGGACAGCATTTAGAACAACTGTGTTTTTATATAATTCCTTCCCTCTTCCTCAGCCTACTTATTACAATTCCCATATTCGCCTCTGATCCTTCCTCTGTGTTTATACGTTTCTTGTCTTGTTCTTCAACTTAATTTTCTATTTTTCCTCTAATTCTCATTATTATCCTTCCCTCCTCATTATCACTTCCATTTTCTTTCTCTTTCTTCTAATTATTCTCTTATTTCGTTTCACCATCTTCGTCCTTATCATCATTGTCAATCCCATTCTTTATCCTACAATGTCATGGTCCCCATGATTTTTCGAATGAGACGTAAAAGACGGACGTTCGGTCCGTTATTGCACCTAATAAAACAATCAATTTTAAAATAATAAATAAATCGAATAAAACCGTGCAAGAACTGACAAGCTTATTCTCCTAATCTTCCACTAAATAATAAATTGCAACTCATAAATGGACAGACGAACACGCAACCATAGATCCAGTCGAGCGCGACTGTTAGGGACAAATTGGAGGCAAAAAAACTTCGCACAATATGGGAGTGTGTTACATTTAATGAACTCAATTTTAGACTAAATTGGAAGAGGAAATTCTAATTTAACAAGAATAGAACCAAGAAAAGTGACGGCAGCAGGTCGAGTGTGATGCCACTGCACGCTAATCGTTAAAGATTTCCCTTTTTTTGTTGACACGCCTCTTTGCTTGCTGATTGCTTTCTATTGTTAGCAAACGTTGGATACTAAAGTGGATTTTTCTTGCACTGTCAGACCTATAACAATGTTGGTATTTTGCGCCTATAGACCATGTAAAAGGTAAAGCCATCCCTGTACAGGCCTGGACAGGGCCTAAGCTTTCCAGGAAGTTAAGACTTCCAGATTTCAAGGCAACGGGCACATGCAGGTGGTAAGGTTGTCAGTCCTACTCACCGACCGCCTTTACCCTCCAGGAAATATTCTTGGTATTCATTTCTCCTAGAGGCTGAGCCGAAACCTCAGTCATAATGCTGCCGGAAGGATTATGTCAACGAATATTTCCAATCGAACCCGCGACCTTCGAGATTGTAGCGCCGCGCCTCAACCAACTGCACCAACGCGTGCCGCTCTATAGACCATTCAGGAGACAGAATAATATAAAAAGAGTGTTAAAGTGCTACTGCAATGGAGAACAAATGTTTTACAAGCGCGTTTTTGCTATTTGCGTTTATCTGTGGTCGTGATTGTCAGCGTTCCTGGTCTATACCCGGGGGGGGGGGGGGGGATCTTTCTAGTGTCGGAAGGAACATCGGATAACCTGATTGACGGTTTTCATTATTTCTTGAGGTCTTCATGCAAGTTACAGGCAATGCTCCCTCTAAGCTGCGCGGGTGCGCGGCCACGCAGTAATTGAAATGTTCCCGCGCACACAGAACTGTTCCGCACGGCTGGAATTTTTCAGTTTTTATAGTAAATATTCTTATTATCCACACTGTAGAAGCTTTTAAAGTGCCGCGCAGTCGTCAGGTCCTGTAAAAATTTTCTGCTCAAAGCAGTAGCATTTCCGCGCAGCTCTAAAAGAAATTAGGGGGAACGTTGGTTGCAGGACTGTGCATGAAACAGTGCCACAGTGGCCTTCTTTACATCCTCTCCAGTTCATTATTCATCCTTCCATTCAACGCTGTAAGTATAAGGTCTAATCTACTGAGAGTATTGTTAAATATACAGCAAATAAATAAAAATGGGATATTCAAATACTAAGAATTGAATCGATTATAGAGGTATAGGAGTTGCAATGGCGGAATTTCTGACCCACAGACGTGCACAATATTGACAGGATGGTTTATGCGTGTCAATGATTCCTCTCCATACATGCGAAGTAAAGCAAACAAACACGTACACAAACTGCTGAATTCACCGTCACCCGGGCACGTGTTTACATCACACTGTTACACAGAATTGTGGCACGCAGTACGGTACATTTTGGAACGTCACCAGCAGCACGACAGTCAATTGTTCTTCATCCACTTCCTTCTTACACCATAAAATATAGCGGCATTATCTCAGCGGGGCACAAGTGCTGTCACCAAAGAAATCTCTCTCGCCCAGAAGTTATGACGTGGCAGCAGCTAGTCCATATCCGGCAGGAAAGCGTCTGGGGAAACTTTGAGACTCACAAGCGACAAGCAGGCCTACCACTGAACAGCGTCTTTCTTCAAAAGCTAATAGCTTCTTAGCTGTTAAAAAAATTCCCCGCTTTTCATAGAATCTTTCATTGCCGTGTTCCCAATAGCTCGCCGCTTGTCATGATTCTGAGCCAGCTCAGTCCAGTCCAGTCCTTCCCTTCCTATATCTTTAAGGTCCTTTTAATATTATTCTATCTATGCCTAGGACTTCCAAATGGTTCTTTCCTTGAGGTTTCCCTACCACAACACCGTACGAACCTCTCCCCTACCCCATACATTTCACATGACTTGCCTGTCTCTTCCTCCTTGATTGGATCACTCGAATTGTATTTGGTGTGGAGTAACAAATCACGAATATCGCCTTCATGCTACTTTCTCCAGCCCCGTGTTAACTCCCCTAACTAAGAACCAACTATCTTCCTTGGCACTTTATTCCCAGACACCTTCATCCTATGTTCTACCCTTCATACGACAGACCAAATTCACACCATTTCGCACAACATGAAAAATTGTGATTTTGTAAATTTAGTGTTTTAAGTTTTAATTTCGATTTTAATTTTAAATACGAAGCAGGAAGACAGAAAAGATTCTGGACTGATGGGAGGCAGGCAATTCCCGAATGTACGTACCAGAGCTTTGTCTATAGTGACAATACTGCCGGAGCGCGAGGCTGGACCTAATGCTGATGCTACGGATAAGCGGAACTTCATTTCAGGGCCTCCTTTGTCTCTTTGCATTTTCGTGCTTAGGCAACGGAACTTTTTAAGAACATTTACTTGGCGGTTCTGCCGCTTCTGTACGTACGTAAACACTGCTGACGTTTGGAAGGCGCAATACATAAATTTCGTAATATTTTAATATGGCTTCATGGAACATCGCCTGCGTCAGGTTGGCTGCTTCCTGCGAAGTCCTAGCTACTACCCAAAGCAGTCAGTCTATAACTTGTGGCGAACAAAGTGACAGCGGGGAAAGCGTTTCTGCACGCACTTCTACCCCTTACAAATTGCTATTTCACCAATGGCCCATACTCGACTATTACCGTCATCGGGTGCGCCTTAGGCCCGCACGACCACAGGAGTCACAGCTCGGTCTGCTGCACACGAAATTGGTTGCAATGGCAGCAAAGAAAGAAAATACGTAACAAATAATTTGTATGTGGTTTTGTAAAGTGATGCAACGAAAGGAACTAAAAGCAGTTTATGAGTGAAGAACTGGCTGAGTCAGCGTGTTTGGTATCGCCATTACTAAGCATTTCATGAAAAGCAGTTCAGTTAAGCCGTCTATTAGGAATGACATCTATCTGTGTTCTCGTAATTTTTTGATTGACCTTAGAAGCCCCCTTCTATTCCGCTATTATTAATAACGATATTTATATGTTTCCCGTCTAAGAAGTATGCCCTACCTGTATTTAAAACCCAGTGGGCTCAAAATATCGATAGTGGTGTTGCAAACGAAATTTTATATAAATAAGAACAAAACACCGTCAGACATCATCATCATAAGGCGCGACATACGTTGTATGTCGCGCCTTATGATGATGGTTCAGATGTGAAAGGAAACATGTTGCACATGTAACATACTTTTTTATGCAATATGCAATTGTGTTGCATCTGACGGTGTTCTATGATATTCTTATTTGTAAACCGACACAACGGGATTACTCAGTGCAAAATTTTGTGTATCAGCGTTAGGCTATGCGTCATAAAACATGTCAATGCCTCCTAAACACTTACTGATACAGTCACATGCGTCTTTTAGAGGTCAGCAGTATTTGTTTACTTTATTTACGTGCTTAATCTGTAAACGTT
Organism: Coptotermes formosanus; assembly: GCA_013340265.1. Classification (NCBI taxonomy): domain Eukaryota; kingdom Metazoa; phylum Arthropoda; class Insecta; order Blattodea; family Rhinotermitidae; genus Coptotermes; species Coptotermes formosanus. The sequence goes on from BLKM01000120.1 coordinate 261,664, forward strand.
TGAAGTTATTTAGCAGTGTGATATTCTAAAGTGAATGCTAAATAGAAATGGAGGTTCGGTGGCAGTGGTGGCGGCAAGTTTTATGCGAATAAAGTGCCCTCCCTTAGCTACGCTTTCAAAGAGCAATTGGCTGTATTTTCCGATACCAATAAAAAACTGCAGAACTGATTTGTATCAGCAAACAGGGTTTGAGGAGATATGCATATGAACTGACACGTGTTACTTCAGAATATTCCAACTTGGCCTCGTTACCACAACATTTAGATGAGGACAAGACAAAGACGAGCTGGAGTTCTGTCGTACAGGGCGTTCATAAAACTGACGTCTCTTTGGAAGAGGAGGTGTGAATAATTCATACAGATTTGTATTGAAATTGACAAGCCTCAGCGGAGCAGAATGCACGGGCGACAGCTAGCATTGTACTATGTGTAAAGAAAAGACACTGCACTTTCTCGTGCCCTTGCAAAACGCCAAACCATGTTCTGATTCTGCGATGCTGTTACCAGAGAGTAGATTCTGTTTTCGCGTCTCAGTGCTGATACAACATTGCATAAGTCATTGTTTTCCCCGTGCAGTCCGTGAAGATTCTGAGTCAGCTAATTAAGAAACAGGCTTTAGATCTCGAAATATTGAATTCAATTACTTGTAAGCTACAAAAAAAAAATTCGTGTCATTAAAGATTATTCACACTTAGGTAACACAGTGTTTACAGATTTCAGACGTATTCAACTTTTATAGCACTGTGTTAGCCGTATATACTTCCTGATTTAGCATTAAAAATCTCCGACGTTTTACCCACAAAATATATTTAAGTTGTGTTTCTTACCTTTCCATAAAGAGGCAAAGATTTTATGTTCCTAAGCAGAAGTAATCAAGAGTGTTTCTAATACAGATGCACCGTATTTTCAAACACAGAAATTTCGTTTCCCAAATCCCTTTGCATTATCTCATAACACACATAGGCGCGTGTTCACATAATTTAGGCTTTGATTTCACGTACTATAAGAATATGGCAGGCGCATGTACGCTTGTTTAAGCTGCTTTCAGTGTCATTTTAATTCAGTCATATGAAACACATGCAATATTCTCAATTGTCATTTTAGAATAGTTTTATTTCAGGCACGCAATTAATAATTGTCACGAACATGAGGTAAGCTAAGCAATGAAGTAATCAGTTCCAATGCCCGTAGCCTACTTGTGTTGTGGCAAAAGAAGACCTCTTTACCCCACACCGCATTCTCCTCACACCAGATCCACTCGCCAAATATTTGTCTTTATCAGCAAACTAGCTGCCCTACAGATTGCAGAAACTGAAGACAGGTTTTTTGTTGAATGCCGGTACCGCGGGAAATTGGTGCCAATAAATGTAAGTTAAGGCTAAATGATATTTTAGATATAATGAATACATGCGCGTGGTCCTGTCTTCTCTCCCTTCTCGCAGACACACTTTTCAATTACACATTATGTCGTATGGTTTTCAGGACGTGCCGGGGAAAAACCCAGTCGTTTCCCTCGGATTTGGGTTTCTTCGACCGACGCGCTGGAATATCTGATCATGTCTCTAACATTATAGACTATTTTAAACACAGAGACAAAAAATACACTGAGCCCATAAAGCACTTACTGCAGTCACAAAGCGTTTTGCATCCGCACAGCTGCTTGGCCCAGAATTGCTGAATAATACAATAATGTGATTACCTCGCGCCAGATCACCAAAGTTAATGTCAACAGCTGCACAAAATATCAGCTTGGTCAAACTTTGTGCCTGCACAGTGTTTTCTGTGTGTAGGCTAGCATTCCCTCCCACTGTACTTTCCACACTAAGGTTCTTGATATTCTCAACATATATTGTTTTGTCTAGCCGTGTGATTGCAGCTACCGAACTTACATTTCTCGTTTCTTTCTATTTTGCTCCTTTTGTGATTTTGCTAATCTGTGTGTTTCTGTACCATCAGCAACATGTTGTACTAGTGACATTTTATACCACTATTTTGCAAAATGAAGGTTTTGTGAAAACTTTTCACCTTATGAGTGTGGAGATTCACGTCTTCTGGGATGTTACGCCGTGTCTTTTCATATACAGTCACCCAAGTATCGAAAAATCTACTACTGTCATCTTCACGGTCAAACACTCTTCTTGGACTGCTTGAATCAAGACACCACGTTCCTTCGAAACGTCGGTAATTATTTACAAGTTGACATAGCGTAACATCCTAGGAAACCTTCGTCTCCAGAAACCATCGATGCGAGAACCTCAAATCCCGCAAATCACGAATATAACTTGTTTGAGGTTCACATGAAATACAGGCTATTTCGGACCAATAGGGGCTAGAATTGCAAATACAACTCGAGTTTCACGTGAAATACAAATTATACGAGAATATAAAATGACTAAAATGAACTTATTTTGCAGCTCATATGTTACGTCACTGATACTAATATTTTCATTTTTAAGTATGTTGAACAGTTTGGAATATAAAACCTGCTAACTGACAGGCAAATAGAGCCTCTTCATGATGTGTTCGTTCTGTGAACTCTTCACAAAGCTTCGACACTCTACTTTCTCTCGAACGAGTGCACATATTTCTGTAGCGCCCTTATAACAACATATTATGCTGTGTGGCCTAAACTGAGTAATCAACCATAACAACAGGCTAAACTAATTTTCTGCTACCGAATGCCCCCTCATCTGTTAAGTTCACCCAATCATGCAATATAGAACCCGAAGGTTCATCATAACTATCACAAAATCCCACCAGTCCACCGTATGTAAGCCACTTCAGTCTAGTCAGTAAGCCTACAATCGATTTTCCTCAATACATGGTTTAATAGTATCCTTCCATGAGCCAGGACAGTTCACTCAATAATTTAACAGGCTTCTAATGTGAACGAAGGGGATTAAATCCCGAACAGCTGCACGGTTTACTGTCCAGTATGATTAACATAATTTTTATAAAGCCCAGAGGTAACAATATGTTTCATCCACTGTAACATTAAGAAAGTAAGCACTCTGACACACAGTTATGTGTGTGCTTTGTGTAATTCTCTCAATAAAAGTCCAGTATTTGTCTAATGCCTTTTATCATTTGGTCTTTCAACGAACACGAAATCTCGTCCCTGTCAGGCAGGAACTAAATTCTTATACGTACTACAGACACACGAGAGTGTGGAAGGGGCCTTATTAAGTCATTAGACCCATGCACCTCACATAAACGGCCTCTGTAATATTCAGGCACATCTCCCCAGTAATTTTCAACAGTTTTCTTTGTTCTTAGAGGAAGCCATGTGTTAATTTCATTCATCGGAATTCTACCATTGGATGTGCAATGATGTGCCTCAGTTCCTACCTAACAGAGAACATAACCTGTCCCAATTATAAGGATCCTTTCTTCGGCCTCAGCACGCACATAAGAAAGAACATCATCTCTGTCAACCACTACTGCACCCACGGTAGCCCGGATCTGATAGCACTGGCAAGCATTACAACCAAGGTATGACTCACTCACTCACTCACTCACTCAGTCACACCACGCGCATTTTACGAGTTAGATAATTTCAGAAATGTCAGCCTGGATATTATCTCTTAAAATATTAGCAAATTGTTTCATGCAGGTAACCAATAGGCCTGTAAACAGTTTCGTTTTACTTTCCATGTCTCCATCTGATATAATTTGTCTTATTCTGGCCTCCGAACAGATATACTAAATTCGTATTTATTAATAAACCCCCCCTCCCCCCGCACATCGAAGCTGCTTTTCGTATCTCAGTTCCTTTACTTCTTCTGCTTAGTTAATCTGAACAGGTAATTTTACCACATCGACATGCTCTAGAATCATTAAAGAAGGTTTGTTCTCGAAAAAGCAGGCCCATATAAATAAGGAGTTCAATACTACTACTACTACTACTACTACTACTACTACTACTACTACTAATAATAATAATAATAATAATAATAAACTGCAGTTTGTTGTGTTTACATCGCTGTTGTAACCAATATTTATTATTTATCACTTACACTATTAGGGAAATATGCTTCTTAATTTCAGATGCAGTTTTTGCCGCTTTTAGTCTTATTGTTAGTTAACTTTCTGATACACGATTTTCTTAGTGGATGGTGTTTCGGCCTTTCTGTGTGGTCAAGAAGCTGCCAGCTTTTAAGAATGGCGACAGCGCGGTCCTGGTCCAGACGCCACGTCGCCTCACCTGCCTCATCCTAAATCAATATAATCAAGCCCACACCTTCGTAACCCACAACTCGAAGACACTTTTGAATACTATCTTCTGTTCTACACACAGCTTCTAGAAATTGTCTATTCCCATGAGGCTGTCCAATCAGAACTGTATATCTCATTTTCTCCTGCATTCTACGCATAACGCTCCTCCCACCTTTCTTGATTTATTACAAACAATTGTAATTGTAACTCCGTTATCCATACTTGGTTTACAGACTACTGCAAATATTCTTGTACCAAGAGTAAGCATATCATCATCATCATCATCATCATCAATAATAACGCCGTCTTCGTACATCCCGCTTGTTAAAATCTGCAATTATCATTAGTACTGGAAGAGCGAAATGTAGTTCATTATATTAAAAGCAAACTGACATTAAAACGTAAAAACAACAAAGTGGAAATAAGCGCCCGTATTTTGCTGTTTTGTACTCCGTTCTCTTCTCTCACACAAGCAGGCGCGCGCGCGCGTACACACAAACACACACACATACACACATACACACACACACACACATATCTATATATATTCAGGTATACAGTTCCCTTAATATTCAACTTAGAATCCAACTTTCTTCTTGGAAATTTTACCTTCCAGCGACAGTAACTTGCTGCTAAAGGCAATAATCTTGGTTATTTACACCCTAACATTTTCATTCCTTTCTCATTCGAACAGCCGAGGATACACATCTTGTGCCCTTACGTCCGAATCCGAACTAAGGCGAGTTACCAAGACTTTGTAAATTCGTAATCACCACAACGTAGTAAAACAAGAGAAGGGAAGTTGCACTCAAATCTGTAAGTGTGTCTGTCTATATTGCACATCAGCACAAAGATATGACATCTGAATTTACGATGATTCTTCACGGAGGAATGTTTTGCGTCTTTGTCACCTTCTTTATTATGTATTTCCAATAATATTTCAATATTTTACAGACTTACAGGGAGTGAGTATATTACTAATATTACTTATAAAGTGTTTGTATGGATTGGGAGGATAGGTGATGGTTTACATTAAGAACCATCCCATCATTTGAGTAGACGCTGAAGAAAACCACAATCTTCAGTCAGGGTTGTTTGTGCGCCATCTGAGATTCCAATCCGGCATCTTCAGAATTCTATTCACAGCCGTTACATTTTCGCCACCGTCGAATATTTTGCGGTTCTGTTTCGAACTCCGGATGCTCAACAACCGACTGGACTGAGCTAACAGGGACTTCCTAGTTTTACTCAGATTCCTGAAGCAGATACACCTTGCATAGGACACGATTGGCCCCCTCCATATCCTTTTCAATTAATCACTCAGAAGTCATTATCCTATTCGGAGCTTCACAGCCTCTCCAAAGGAAAGAGCTACGTAAATAAGCAACGCGCTATCAGTCGGTGTAACCCTGCCATTTACTCGTATATGCTTCACAAATTTGTGTTAGTTATTATGGGGGTCGCGAGTTATGGGTTGTTATCCACAGCCATATACAGTAACTGTAGACCCATTATTCCATGTAGGGGCTTGTAAAGCTCTGCAGTACCACACGTAGTCTTGTTTCATACGAAACAGAACAGCTGGGAGGTACAGGCTTGTGTGGTAATTCCGAAATAGGGGCACGGTATTCCAGGAAACAGGGAATTCTCTTCCCTGTTTGAACAGACGAACTCATGAAACAGGATTGGACATACAAATCGTTATAACGAACTGAGAGTCGAATTAATTCACATGTGTAATTTAATGGAAGTTACCGACCACACACACAGATGCTTTCCGCACTCTCTGTCTCTGTCTCGCTCTGTCTGTCTCTCTGTCTCTCTCTCTCTCTCTCTTTCTCGCTGTCTCACTGTCGTACAAGAACACACCGATCGCTGTACCAAAGCGAAGCTGAAACCTGCAAAATGCACGCACTAACCAACAATGCGCAGTCCTTTATAAACGCAGATCACGGGCTACGAGATTTAAGACAATACTTCAGTCTAAATTAAAGGCACAAAGTTGCGTATGTTTGGCATAGGGATGGGGCCTTCGCTTTGTTAACACCGTTGAATGGCGACTGATTCATTTACTGCGTAACAAATTTACCGTCTGTGAACATACAGGCAACCTGAACAGCATATCAGCAGGCAAGTTATAACAGCATTTTCGAAACAAAACAATTAACTGACACATTGCCTGAGGCACATAGTAGTGATTAACGGATAGGTTTTAACATCAGTATGTCCTTGAGTGTAATTAACAGACAATGAGAAACTGAACAATTAAAGAACTGAAATTATGCAATATTAACACACATTAAACAATTAACTGACTCTCTCATTGACTGCCTTGTTAACATACTTAGAAATTAATACATAATTAAACGCCAAACTGTCTCACAATAACGTTTGGTGAGAGGCAGAAGAGAACACAGATCCCTGTAAATTTAATTCTTGTTCAGTAATAGCACCAGCATTTACAATGGCTCCTTCCATTCTCACCAATAGTCAAAAGCAAACACCACGTTTCGGAACAGCTTCCTGATACCTTCGTTCCCGACTTGTGGTGAATATATGTGGTGGCGCATGTGGTACTGGGGCGTAAATTGGGCACCTCTAAATGAAAGAAATATGTGAATATAAGGAAACGTGCAAGATGAAGGCCAGCGAGTGAATCGGGACATATTACTACACTGAAACTTAAGCCTAGGAGGCGTATAAATGTGTTTCGCACTCAAATAATCGTGTTCTATTGGAGCGAAACATGTAAATATAAACAAGCCAAAGCAACACAATAGTTAATGTTCTTATAATTTAATTCATAATCTATACAGCCGTCAAATTTGTGAACGGCACATGCAGCGTGTCGACGTTTTGCGCAGTTGATGATGCATACCTAACGGCTTCTCTAAAACCCTCTTCATTACGGCTGAGACGGGACAATGCTGTCGGCAACTACGAAGGAAATAAAATATTTAGGTCTGTCTTGATTTTTTACTAAAATTTGTCGATACATTCCAATCCTGCTTAAAATATGACACAACCGGCACTTCACATGAAGACTTACGTACAGTTCTCACTACTTCGGTTACCAACTTGACCACGGTTACTTTGGTTTCCTGGCTGCCAGGGCAACCAATGTTCCTCCGGTTACTGACGTCACCCCTTCTACAGAAGTTACTTTAGATAAATTCTAAAAGGTTTTGACGACGGTGCACAATGTTGTGAAGTAATGGGGTTTTGGACTTCTTCCATCGTCCGAAGAATAAAATAAGTAAATTAAAATTACGACGTTTCGGAAGCTGGTTCTGTTTCCGTCCTCGGGTGAGAAGAGGGGGGAAGGGAGGAACACCTACTCTGTTGGGTCCCTTAGATAGCGCTAGCCTAGGTCCAGTGACTGAGGCTAGCTCTATCTAAGGGACCCAACAGAGTAGGTGTTCCTCCCTTCCTCCCCCTTCTTACCTGAGGATGGAAGCAGAACCAGCTTCCGAAACATCGTAGTTTTAATTGTAGTTATTTTATCCTTCGGAAGATGGAAGAAGTCCAAAAACCCGTTACTTTACAAGTAGTTACCTTGATTAGCAAGTTTGCCTGTGTTTCTTGTTTTCTATGGTCGCGCAAATGCGCCAATATTTTTGGCGCAGCTGATATTTGCTAAATCGTTGTCCCTGACACCTGCATAAAATTGTAATGCTGTTAGACATGTTCTTATACGAAAGAACCGGTGTCGTATAACGCAGAATGTATTTCCAGGAATGCTGCAGCAGGCACGGCAGGCAGGCATTTTGTTAGTGTACTGGCATTTCCTTTTGTTTTGTAGCTGCAAACTTCACTGATAAGCATAAAACCTAATTTTCTGAGAACAGAAAGCTAAACGCTCACAGCTGAAGACAGTATCATTTACACCATATATATGCTGAAACCTTAGGCGATTGCGTTAGCAGCGTGAAGCCGCGCAGAGACATGTAGAACTCCGTAGAGAATACGCGATGCTTTATTAACTTACTGTCTTCTAGCCTCTCACCTAGTTATCACTTAGGTTTACAAGTATGAAGATGAAGCTGTAAGCGTTGCAGAGTTCGGAACTAGACGTGCACCCGAGACCGGTTATCACACCTGAAAATTCCTCCTAGTTTTCTTCACTTTTTCAAGGCAAATGCTAAGAAATCTTGAAAGAAATGGAGGCAGAATTGAATAATCGCTTCCACCCTCCGTCAACTTTACTCAAAAAGAGGGAGCCCGGTGCTTACTAATTACATTATATTTGGTTCTCCCGTCATGCTCTTTACGTTATACAGAAATCGTAACACCAGCCCTGGTTCAGAGCCATTGCCTCTCTTCAGACTTCGAAGCAGGCATGGTCGTTGTGTTAGGATTACTGAGGGTAGAAAGCTAAATAAAACTGCAAACGTTTCGATATTCTGCAGTGGCATAAAATTCATAAACAAGTTATAAGAAGGTACTTCAACTGGTTCTAAACCAGTTGCACGGAGAGACACACCGACGTTATCACCATCCTTTCTCTCAATACGGGTAGTAAGCTAGCAGTCAAAATTGCAGTTGCATTTTGAATTAGACAATTAATCTGTCCCCCAGCATGCGATTCCTGAATTCCATTTCCAGAAGCGGCCAGTCCCAATCAAGCACGCACTTTCTTAACGTATTCAGAGAGAAGTAGTTCTTACGGCTTTGTAACTGACCATTTTTGTAAGGAAATACTGGAATTAGTGTATAGTTCCTATAAATTAATTTGCAAAATCAATTTGAACATACAAGAATGAAATAAAATATTGACTAAATAAAAAATTGCAATATTGTGAATAGAAATGCTTTATTTTTATGAAGCGGTGATAAACTGCTGGAGACACTCCTCAGTAAATTCCGTGATGAAATTATTATAATTTTGCGAAGTTGATAATTCTGCCTTGATGTAACCAAAATGGACTCGCCCGAGATCAGTGAATGAAGAAGTTCTTCAAAAGTCATATAGATAACTCCTTCGTAAAGAAAAAGCACCCAGCGATTTTTTCTCAAGAATGTCCACTTCTTCTGTAATTTATCAAAAAAATAACTTTGCGTGGGCCCCGTGTTTCCTCCTGTCTAATGCACAAAGGTAAAAAAAAACTGTACATAATATAGCACATGCTTTTATTTATTATTTATATTACCAAGCTGTCGGTGTTGCAAAACATACTAGGCCTAGTACTACAGCATGATAAGATGATAAGTGCTTAGTTAATTGGAAAGAAGGCAGCAGGGAGTGCATGCGGTCTAATTAAATGAAGTACTGCCCCATTGCATGCCTGAAGGAACTGAGAAATACAAGTACCTCACGAATGACAGCCAGTCTCCGCACCGAGGTTTGAAATTGGGACCTTCATATAACGCCGATCCCAGTGGCCGCGCCCTCTAATGCGTAGGTCTGCGGCCGAGCGCTTGCTGGGATCGTGGGTTCAAATCCCACCGGGAAAAGGGATGTTTGTCTTTTGCGAGTGTTTGTGTTGTCAGATAGAGGTCTCTGCGACGGGCCGATCCCTCGTCCAGAGGAGTCCTTCCGACTGTAGTGTGTGACTGAATGTGATCAAGGGAAAATAAACAAAAAACCTCAACACCTACTTGAGTAGGCAGAAGAGGTAAGGACTATGAAAGAACGAACGAACGAACGAACGAACGAACGAACCTTCACAAAACACAGCGTGGACCAGTGTTCCCTCTAATTTTTTACAGGTGCGCGGACCTGCTACTGCTCTGAGCAGAAAATTTTTACACGACCTGACGACTGCGCGGCACTTGAAATTTTCTTGTGAAATGCATAATAAGAGAATATTGATACTACCTTAGAGAATATTGATAAAATAATAATAACAATAATAATAATTATAATAATAATAATAAGAAGAAGAAGAATGAGCGGGTGAAGCACTCAGCATTTCGACCATGAAGAATAGAAATCATTTCCATAATTACAAAACATAGAAAATATACTGACAAAATATTTATATTTAATAAATTTACAGAAAAACGAATATACTACCTTATCGGCATATCTTGTTCGCTTGCTTATTTATTTATTCATGTATATATTTATTTATGTATTTATTTACTTTTTCCTTTACCAAAAGCTTAGTCAAGATGGAAAAAGAATCGTTCGGCCCTTGTTTCGCCACGTGCTGTGCATCTGTGACATCAAGTGAAGCATCACGGGCCCACGAATAGTCAATGGAGACACAATAGAAAGGAAACAGCATTGCACGTACACTCCTTTGCAGATTTTCAGAAAAGCAAGAGAAAATTCAATCAAAGTAACAGACGTCATGGTGGAGATTAGAACGGGAGACATGACGAATAAGCAAAGTGAAGAGCTAGACCGTGATTTTCAGTTATGTTCGTGTTCAAACAGATATTCAACTAAAGAGCACCACGCAGCACAGTCCTTACTGAGAAGGCAACAGCATTCTGCTCTCCCACAACCACTTCTTTTAACATTGGCTGAGGGTGTTATAAAATGTGTTGCGGAGGAAGCATTTGCACTAAGACCGAGGAAGGAAGAGGAGATTGAAGACAACTGCGTGATGAGGAATTTTACTATTTTTACTCTTCACCGAATGTCATTCCGGTGATTAAATCACGAATAAAGAAATGGGCTGGGCAAGTGGCATATCTGGAGGGTAAAGGAAATGCACACAGCGTTTTGGTGAAGGAATCTGAAGGAATTTCAAGGAAGAAGACTTCCTGGAGGACCTAGGCATCGATAGGAGGATGATATGGGTGCAGGTCTTGAAGACAGCGTGGGAGCGCGTGGAATGGATTCACCTGTCTCAACATAGGGACAGGTGTTTCGAACGCTGTGACGAAATACTGAGTTCCCCACACGAGGGGAATTTGACTAGCTAAGCATCCAAAAACGACTCGATCCCATAGAGTTATCAACTTAGTTTATTTAATATTACCCTCTTCTCTAAGCCTAGGTCTTTAGAGCTGTATCTTCCCTTCAGGCTGCCCAGCTAAAACGTATGATTCCTATAGGCGATATGCCTACTTAAAAAACGGAATATGCGAACACGTTTAGGTATACATGTGTACCTGCTGTTACAGGTGGAGTCTAAATCAGACCAACAAGGGTCCAAATCCAACAACATCAAAAGTTAAACAAAAGTTTAAAATGTAGTCTACTTGCTTATTTAAGAATTGCATGTGCTTTATTTCAGTGAGAGGCACACTGATTAAAAATAATTGGCAAGCATGTGGAAACAGAAAGCAAGAGTGCATTTAAGGTATTGCGTCATTAACTTACTCATAAGACATTTGAAGAAAACCACCAACATAAGGCATATAAATGACCAAAAATCACTGATTCCTTTATCATGACGATCGCAGCTAGAGTACCTCAGACGTGCACTTGCATCTCGGATGCTGGTGTATTTGTTAACTAAATACGATCAGGTGCGCGAGCTTTCACTCTATAGACTGTAAGCCTTACCATGCCTCTGGCTGATTTGCGAAAACAGAAGACGTCAAATGCATGACAACTGCCGTCACCCTTCATACAGTTTAATGTAGCAGCGACTAAACCCGGGGCAATGTAAATGTGTAATTCTGTTTTGGACGTTACACGTCGTACACTTTAAATCGGCAACTTCTGGTAATTTGCACGCATTATTTGCACAGATTGCTCCCAATGAACACTAAATGGGGATACCGCGAGTCATCTGTACTCTGCGTAACCTCCGCCGTTAATTTTTAGTGTCAATGAAATCTGAAATTGAGAGCCTACACTAAATATTTATGTGATGAATTCAATTTTGGTCCATATAGACCAACATAAGGTGTAGGCCTACTTTACACAAAGCTCAAACCAAAATTTTTCATTTTTCTCTTAAGGAAAACTGCTACATGATATAAAATACAGTTCTAATTTAGAACTGAAATTTTCATTTCATACGAGTAGATTATGTTGCACAAATTACTAAACGAATACTACAACTTGTGAATGATCGGTGCTGCTAATTCCTTTTATGGAACCAAGAAAAATGAATCAGTATTCGGTTAGTAGTAAACATTTTGGATAATCGTAGGCATGATTAAATCAAGAAAAGAGTCAGGAGCGAAATATGTGGACCTATAAATAATTGAGAAACACAACATAAATGCAATATTTCTTTTGCAAACCTCACAGGCAGAAAAAGACGATGATAATATAAAAATTAATATTCGCTATAAAAGTTATGAACATGTGAATGAAAACGCAATACTTGATTCTATTCTGAACCAAATTAATTCACTGTATATATAGTAGGGCTACTTCTGTACGATCCATTTCAATATTATTTTCCCATCCATACCTAGGTATTTGAGATTCTCTAATCAAATTGTTATCTGCATTTCCCTATGCCTGCTACCTGTCCCGTCCGTCTTATCCTTTTTGATTTTTCACCCTAGTAATATTTTGTTAAGAATATTTACAATAATATTGTGCAGTGTACAATTTCCGTCCTGTCACGTCTTCACTTAGATTTAAATATCCTTCCCAAACACCCTCAGTCTACTTTCCGAGGTACGCGTACCTAAGGAGACTAAAATAAACCCGGTTTAGGCACTGTCGGAAACCGGGGCTCGCCGTGATTGTCGTGCGTGAAAGCGAGGAGGCAGCTAGCTGTGTAGGTTCCGTCTGTCTGAGAAAGACAGAGCGATAAATTGTTCGCTTCTTAATGAGCCAACTGATTTATTTATTCTGTGTTCGAACTTCACGTTAATTGTCTGCACTATGCTTGCTCTTGCATCTAGTTCACTCCAAAGCTGTCTTTACACTCAGCATATTACGCCGCTAACTTTCCATGAAGTACAGACCCCATGCGAGATTTAAGGCCACCTCTGCGGTGCAGTTGAGGCTTTCGCTCTGCTGGAATGTCACGCAGCGTAGATTAGTAGTTGGTTACCGACGTTTCGGCACAGTCTATCGGCCACATCTTCAAGGGTCAAGTAGTCCAAGTAAAACGTTTCCCAAAACGTCGGTAGCCAACAACCAACTTACGCTGCCTTACACCTCAGAAAATCGAAGGCCTCAAAATCCCAGTGCTTTAAGCAGGTTTCCATGGCCACTAAAAGTTTATAAGAATTCATCACCTCCCTGTATGCTACGTGTTCCTCACATTTTGTCTCCACCTTATTTAATCACTCCAACAACCTACCAGATGCGTAATATAAATTACGAAACTCTGTAGTGTGTAGATAAATTATTCCACTAAATTCTTACATTTTAATTAAAGTGTACACCTAACTGCAAGAAGGTGTAAAAACTTGGCGTCTAATCACCACCATTGTAGGAACTAAAATGGTTTGATTCGAAACTGCGGCATCTACGAATTCACTTTATGCTTACATGACACGTCATTTGCATAGTCTCAGCAACGCGCGGTAGTACACGGAATGCGCAACAGAACGGCCATACGCACATGCAGGTACTATGAGCAGTGGCGTAGACAATAGGTCGGGACCCATGCTTCTTCACAAAAGGGGCCCGCTATAATTATTTGCGAGGTTACTTCAGCTCTCCAGGCATCCAGAATACTGCCTTTTCTCATAAAAATGAAATCCATTTAGAAATAACCCACAATAAACATTATTATCCTGTAGCTTTGGACGGCCCCTCTTGCTAAGAAGCCCCCCGCTGTGTTGGGGGCCTTAGCTACGCCACTGACTATGCGAAAAATTGTCACTTCCGAACCGCAAGATGCTTCCCGTATGTACGAAGCAACTCCTGGGCTTTCCTTCTTCCTCTACTGCTGGAAACTGAAGGACAAGAGTCAGAATCGCACTGGAACATTGCCTAAAACGGAGGCTGATGCTGTTTAATACTGCAGCTATAGAAACGGCAACACAAAAGAGGGGTTGAAACCGAGAATTAGTTTGTGATTTATTTGAAGACTTTCTGTCAGCTATATAGTATACGCACCGCAGAGTACGCAGCGTTATATGTGGCTTTGGCATGAAGCTCCATGCTTTCATAAGCTCGGTACCATGGATAAATATATGCGGCCTGAATTCGACGTCCAGGTCTTAGCCAGCCACCTTAATGACTGAGCTATTCATCCTCAAAAATGTATTACACCTAAGTATGGTGCATGGTAAAAATAACGCCCAGAGGTAAACAAATGTGCCATCTGTTTAACATTAAGAGCCTTTGCATTTTACCACAACGTTTATTTGCACATCTCAAAAAGGAAATCGACTACTGCCTTCAACAGCATTACCGATTGGATTTCTGATTGAAAAGAGTGCGTTGAGCGAATATTTACGCAACGTAGATGAGCATCAGCCTTCAAATGGTTAAAGACAAAGTCTAACGGAAAGTTACTAAAATAATTTACGAAAACCAAGGAAAAAAGTAGAAATGTAAAGGCCTAGGGATTTTCCAAATGTGGCCTTATAAATATTGACACATTTTCAAGATTAAGTGTGAGAAGGACAAATTAAAGAAACGACAATCCGATTGAACAGGTATCAGAGTTTAAATACCTAGGATACCTTATATCGGATTACAAAAGTGATTTGCAAGATAAGATACAAACATATAACAAAATAAATGATCTTACACGAAGGCATTTTGGAAAACAAATGACTAAAGAAACAAAATTAAGAATCCATAATATTACAGCTAAAGCAGCCTTAAAGTTTGGTAGTGAAGCCTGGGTGCTGAAGAAACAAGATGAACAAAGACTGGAAGCAGTACAAAGGAAATTTTTAAGACATTTGCTAGGAATTACTAAGTTAGGCAGGGAAAGAAATCAATCCGTGAGGGAGAAGCTTGGAGTGCAGAACATTGTTCTGGAAATAAAACAGTACCAACGAGAGTGGCTACAACATGTAGAGAGAATGCACAGAGACAGGGTACCCAAACAGGCACTGAAATATAGGCCAAAGGGGAAGAGAAGCGTAGGACGCCCAAGAAAAAGATGGAAGGACCACCTTCATCTCGAGGGATAAAGAACAGGCACTTCACCTGACACTTCACAGCTCATGATGATGATGATGATGATGATGATGATGTCTTTCAGTTTTTAAAAATCTTATACGTAGAGAGAACACAATTCTATAAGAACAATAAGGCGACTCTAATATGGTTGGATGTAAGTGGGAGCACTACACGCAAAAATCAGGATGAAAAGCGGAAGTATCACGATGGTTGAGTAAAAACTAGTAGATTAGTGCAAACAGACTGGCGAAATATTTTAATTATTAAAGACTGAATGGGCTGCGCTTTTGTGTAAAACCTAGTGCTAGCAGTTGCAGCCCCATATGTATTGCACTGTAATATTACCTCTAACTGAGTCAACTAAGAAACATTATCCCGCTAGCTTGACTGTAAAGGACATCTGGCGACAGAACAACAGAAAGCATTCCGAATCGTCTACACTTATAGGTCTATGCCCCCAGCGTCGTGTTTAAACGGAATCAGTATCAACACAACATGCTGACTAACATACATTAGCGTCCTGGGGCAGCTCAAGCAGCAAGCCGGCAAAAGACAAGCGTGTAATTGCTGTAACGTCTGCATGCAGTTCTCAACGGGTTCTCCTGTCCAGCCACAACACATGCGCCGATGTAATATCTCTAAGCATAATTACGTCGGTCCCTTCATTTAGTGAAAGCTTTTCCACGTGTGGTTCAACGTACCCTGACACAAGGAGTCCTTTAAAATGCAGTCAGTGTATGCATAAAGCACCTTCGTATTTCTGTTAATAATCTTTTTAACTTTTCTTTTTGGTACTTTCATAACGCGCGCTGCAATTCACAGAAACTTTTAACAAATTAACAGAAGCTCAGATACGTGTTATAAATGACAATAATAACAGGAAAGCAAGACATTAGGAATGAAATGTTTAGCCTGAAAAATCTCAGTATGTAATAGAGTAAAAATGTCAAAAGAAATGTAATTACAAACAATACTGTAACGCACAACTGAAATATAAGGTGTAATATATCCTCATGTTTAGTTAAGCAACATAAAACGAGAAGTATTAGGGAATGTAGGCCTATATATTTCCTTTCCTTCCCTGTGGCGCAACAGCCCAAATTGGGCCCAGGCCGCCTCCTTTTTTGGGTGTTTCTAGATCACAATCAAACCACACCCGGTAGGACCCCTCTGGACGAGTAATCAGTCCGTCGCACAGACCTCTACATGACAACACACAAACACTCAGAAGAGACAAATATTTCTTCTTCGTTACAATAAGCAATTTGTTTAAGAGAATTCATATGAAACGTGCTTGTAAATGCACTCAGCAAAAACGGTGGGATTTTTAACTTTCAAGCAATTGATAAATATAGTAACACCGGGACATCAAAGTGTTAAACAGCACATTGTAAGAGAAAAGCTTACTTAAGTTTGCTTGCGAATTCATATTTCTTTACGGCCTACGTATTAATTTACATTAACTGATTATACGCATAAACACATTTGTTAGTTTCTTCCGTCTCATGGTGCACGCTTGATGCAGGATGGCAAAACATGTACTGTATTAAACACAGGACTGACGACCGACAAAATGTCGACAGGGCAAATTGGAACATAAAAGCCCTTCCTCTGTTGGCATTTCTGTAGATGTGTACTACATTAAACAAGTCTTGAAAAAAAAAACAGTACGAACTATAACCCACTAACTTTCCTTTTTGGAGCAAATCAATAAATTTATATTTGAAGGTGATGTAAAACTTAGGTTATGGGCAAGTACAAGACAAACGAGTTTTGCCCGACAGTTTTCAATGAAGACTTCTATACCAATTCTTATCGAAATTTATTTTGTAACGTTCTACGGAATATATGAACACGGACAGAATTTGTTTAAAGAAATAAATGCTCGTAGATTGCGCTAACAGGCAAGCTTCTCAAGTGAAATAAATCAATGTGTCTACCGCTCCTCATTCAACCGTTGTTTAATTACTCGATTAATTACTGGCATTGCAAAGCCATATTAAAGGGAAAGTAAATTTATCCCGCAGAAAGCCAGGAAGGCCTATGTACTAGCTCCACTCATTCTAACCTTGGCGCGAGATGGGGATGAGTGGTCAGCTTCACGTTCCTGCCTGTTAATTCGCAGGGAAACAGCCCCGCACCGACTGAATTGTAGGCTGAATGCGTCCCAGAGCTGGTCTGGAGGCTTAGGAGAAGAAAAGAATTCCTGCCCCTACCGTGAATTGAAGAGCGATTTCGCGGTTGTCCAAACCACAGTCTAGTCCCTACTCCGACTGAACTATCCCGGTTCGCCATGTTGCAAAAGGGCTTTCTAAAGACAAGCATAGAGGCCTATTTTCTGACTTCGTTCTCAGACAATGAGCCAAATTTGTTCTGTCCGTAGAAGCGTTTCGACCTCTGCAGTAATGATCTCGCGGACCATTAAAAATGTCTTTCATTAATCGTCAGTGCACTCTGGAAAAACTTAATTTCCTACCATTTAGAAGCAAATTTAACCCAAGTAGAAGACTAGATTTGATTACAAGCAGTGTGGGTGTAGCCCGCGAAATGTCAAGGAAACAGAACAAGTGCAAAGAGCGTATCCAATTCATTCTTTGGGATTTTTCATACCTCACTGGTCATGACGTTCTTCTGTTGCAGATACAAATCTACTGTGGCGAAGCAAGTCGCACTACATGCATTAAGATACACGGAGTTCAGAATTATTCTTCGTTTTATTTTGATAAAGTTCACTATAAACCTGTTGGGGATAAAAGTTACAGATCATATCTATGCCAAGACGTTATTTCACACAAAAATTTTAACTGAAATATTTTCGAGAAAGTCGATAACGCCCAGTCTCAGAATCACGTAAATTATTTGTTACATTACACAGATTTAAACCGAAGTTACGTTCGGCTGAAAAAAACTACTGTGGACTCCGCCAGGAAACACATCATAGAAGTGTTTTCATTAGTATCCGAGATTAAAGCTGACGGGCTAAGAGACATTAACTCCCCAATATGCCCTCACTTAAGTACGTCCGCAAAAATGAGAAGAGTTAGATTTCACCAGCAGTGACGCTTGGAGGAAATATTTCAACCACTTCAGACAGCTCAGCGGGCCCTTATCCTGTATGTGAAGATGTAACTGTGTGCAATGAAATAAGACTTTCGTTGTGAGGGCCAAAGAAAGTAAAAAAGCGGGTTATCAGGGCCACGTACCCCCTGTCCTCGGTAAAGGTAAATTTATCCCTGTGGAAGACACAAACGCTATCGGAGAAGTGGCGTACAGCTCCACTCACTTTTAGCCTCGGCCCTAGATGGAAATGAGCGGTTAGTTTCATACTTCGGGCTTTCTATCCAGGGTGAAGCCCCAGTTACTCATTGTATAGGGGGCTGTGTGGGCGTCAGAGGTGGTCTGGATCCTTTGGATGAAGGAAAAATCTTCTGCACCTGCTGGGAACTGAACCAGGATTCCTGGGCTGTCAAACTCGAAGCCTAGCCGTTGTGCTTACGCCAACTTCTGTCTCCGCTCTACGGTAATAAACAATGAATATTATGTACATCGAACCAGGATTTACGGTTGACCCTACATGCATAAATTTCTTGAGCTGCAGTGGAAGTAAAGCAGTGAGAATAAAATACGAAGCAAGTATAGGGAGAAGGGGCAGACGGAAAGAGGTTACAAGGGACCACATCTCTCTTAATCGTTAAATTAACACTGCGGCTGTCGAGGTGAGATTGAGAAAACTTGAGCAGGCTGGGGCGTTTGGCGGGTTCATTACTTCTATTCACACTGTTTAAATCCGAATGTTTTAAACACAGTTGTTCCTTCCGTACTTACAGAATATAGATAACTGCGCCTGCAAAGCGAATGAGAAGCGGAGTTCATAAGGCGTGATGGGCGCTGCGAATTCTCTCTTATCCAGAGCAGATCTGGGACCAACAATCTCTTATCCAGAGCANCTCTTGTCCAAAACAGATCTGGGACCAACAATCTCTTGTCCAAAACAGATCTGGGACACAAAAATCTCTTATCCAGAGCAGATCTAGAAGGCAATAAATCTCTCATCTAAAGCAGACCTGGAATGCAATAAGCCTCTTACCCAGAGCACATCAGAAACTCTATCAGTCTCTTATCCAAGATGCACGGTGTGCTAATTATTAGGAGTACAGTGGTTGGAGCTTGAATCTGAGGGCCTGTATGGAAAGCGTATAATGGTTCCTTGTCACAGAAACTGTTCTATTTTTAACTTTGCAAACCTTATTTACTGAAAGAGAAGATATTCTTACGGTGGAGTACACATTTACTAGGCTTTCATGCCGATATTGTGTTCGATATTGTCGATCGTCTGCTGTGTACTGATACAGGTGCACGGCAGTTCCCGTGTCACGTCTGCTGTGTACTGATACAGGTGCACGGCAGTTCCCGTCTCACGTCTGCTGTGTACTGATACAGGTGCACGGCAGTTCCCGTGTCACGTCTGCTGTGTACTGATACAGGTGCACGGCAGTTCCCGTGTCACGTCTGCTGTGTACTGATACAGATGCACGGCAGTTCCCGTGTCACGTCTGCTGCTACATCAGGCGATTTTTTCCACTGAATGTTATAACAATTTTTCGTTCCACAGGCGGGACAGCATAGTCTGTATATTGATTAGGCAGCGGTCTGGAAGGCAGAAATCGTGGCTCTATTCCCAGCAGGACTAAAGGAGACTGCTTCTCCAAAGCCTCCAGTCTGGCGTTGCCGTCCACACTACCTCAATGCAATGGTTATCGGTGAGAGCGGGCTGTCCCCACAGGTAAAGCGGCTGGGGCGTAAAGATGACGACTACCTGACGTCGAAGTTAAGAATAAATGAAGCCAGAACCCCACTTCCCCATATGCCTTCATGGCGTGCTCAGGGGCGACTGTACCTCTTAATTCGCCTTGTTCATTTTCTGACGTATATTCGATCCTCACACGTTTCGGGAGTTGGTTCTGTTGACGTGTTTAAAAAACATCGCGTGTGTACTCTGTTGCTACGGCAACAGGCAAATTCCGACGTAACAGAAGCAGTTCCTGTAAGCATTCAAACACCTTCACAGACTAATTAGAACAAACCAACAATTATGCACAAGAGTCACAAAATTATATTTACATTGACTTTATCCCTACATACTTCAATGGACATGCCATCATCTTCAGGGGATACAAAGTGTTACAGGTAGCGAAACTGTAACACTTTATATCCCCTGAAGATGATGGCACGTCCATTGAAACATGTACGGATAATGTCAGTATAAATATAACCTTGTGACTTTTGTGCATAATTGTTGGTTTTTCGAATCAACTTGTAATATGCACGGTACACAACATATAGATTCACCTTCGCAGACATTTAGAGCGTTACGCTGAATAAGTGTCATGCATTCCGTACCCACAACGCCAGCCTTCTTAATGGAAAAGTGGCTGTTCTGATGTAGCAAGTACGAGTACAAGCGTAATCAGATTTCTGTAATCGTGTTAAGTTATGCTGCAATGTACACTGCTTAGTTTTGTATTTTTATGAAACTCCAACATTTTTTCAAAGTCTCTAAAACTCTAATTCAGTGTTTTACAGAACACAGCCTCAATTTTGCTAAGAGTGCATAGGCAGAAGATTTTTTAATTCCCCATTTTTTAGGTTACGGCCGCCATTAACCACTTTGCCTGAGGGCATAATTGTGTTCCGAAGGATTGCCTGCAATTCAGACAGTATCTTTGCGTACGAAAAGAAATTGAGCGATGCGTGAATAATCTTCGCAAAAAAAGTTCTTGGAAGTAAACTTATGGAATTGTATTAAAATGGAGCATAATGTGTCAAAGCGTGCGCTGCAATGAAGTGAATCAGAATCAAATCCAAAGGCGCGCTCTGTTATTAGCAGTTTTAAATATTTGCATTGTTTGTTTAATTAGGTGGTTAACTAGTCAGCCTTTCAGTAAGTTAAGGCAGTGGGAAATAACGTTATGCTTTGGATAATGATCTTGATAGGCAGCCACCCATCCACTGAATTAACCTGTCAATCAGAAATTTAGAAATCAGATCATATTATACCTTTTTTCATGCACACAATTATTTGGATAGTCGATCAGGTAACTAAGTGAGACGTCCTTCACTTGACGGCACAAAAGTAAAGTACTGCTTTGTCCAATATCCCTCCGAGTGACATCCTTCGAGCCTTTAGCTATATTAAATTTCATGTGTACCGCGAGGATTAGTCTAGCATTCAAAATATCTACACCTTCCCCAAAGCGCATTAAAAGTTCTCCAAGATTTTGCAAATGCACAGCGACTGGGTCCGAAAACAGGTCTTTATATTGGCAATAGGCTCTATTTTCTGTGACGAAGGAGCTGAATTTAAAATGCAGTTAAGACTAGTTTAGTCTTTAAATTGGCTCAGGGGAACACACGAGGGCTGAAACAAGTCACGGCTTGTTTTATGGTATAAGAGTATTCCTCACTGGGACGGAGAAAAGACGGGACAACCGTCGCCTGTCTGCCAAATAGCATTTCCTTCCACGTTTCTTCTTCAAAGCATGTCGTTTAGATGGCACTGATATCTCAATAGTCCTTTTCAAACGAGTACCTTATAAACATTTTTAGATAGCTGGTGTTTATTTCTAAAACTGGCTGCACAGAAAGTTTGTTTTGTGCTAGACTGAATACATTCTTGCTATTATTCTTTCCATTATTCTTGCTATTCCCTGCCTATTCATATTCAGAGCTAGAGGTCAATTTTCATATGCACTTAAAGCAAAAGCTTACATGTTTTAATCTAACTAGCAAGTGTTTGAATTAAAGTAGAGGTGAAGGTAAAAGAGATAAAGTTACTCCTGTGCATGAGAACGGAGTGAAGGCCTATATGGGACGTGAGGTTAGAGCTACAAGCATCCCTCACATCGACACGGAGAGAGAACAAAGCGAAGAGTGAAGAGTGAGCGAACAAAACAAACACGTTTGTGATGATAAAGAAGATCGTGGTGGTGGTTGTGATAATAAATAAACAGTTTGGGCGGCGGATGGGTGGGTAGGTAGGTAGGTAGGTAGGTAGGCAGGTAGGCAAGTAGGTAGGTAGGTAGGTAGGTAGGTAGGTGAAAGGCAGGTACACAGGCAAAACAACTTTTATTTTAAGGATAGGGAACTAGGTTTTAAAGCAGTATTCGAACACAGCTCGAGAGTTTGAGAACAGGGTGACGCAGGGAATGTTTGAAAGCAACCTCGGTTTCTAACAAGGAACAGTAAAATGAAGAAAATTCCCCTACATAAGAAGGAGCATCACAATTTGTACAGTTCGCCTCATATTATGAGGGCCGGTTAGCGTAATAAGTAAAGCGACGTGTTGAAATATCTGGCGTTCGAAACCCGCTGGGGGCGAGACTTTTCGCACCCATCCAACCTTATCGCGAGGTCCACCCGTCCTCATCTACCACGGGTACCGAAGCGCTTTGCCAGGAATGAAGCGTCCGGGCGTGCCAATATTAAAGAAATAGGGTAGCCATACTTCTACTGCCCGTAGTTCACTTTATTTCTGGTATTGCCACGATGATTAAGTCAAGGAGATTCGACAGGCGGGATTCGTACAGAGGATGGGAGAGATAAGAAATGCGTAAAAACTTTTACTCCAATAATCTGCATAGAAGGTACTACTTGGATAACAAATGATAATGTCACGATTTTATGATCCACTGTACCAGCGAGCAGCACCGTGCGCCTCCAGCACTAGGAGACAGTCACGTGTTTGTCGGGGGCGTTGCCATTTATACTCTTTGCGACTGAATTACCTAATATCTGAGAACTCCTTCCGCCACTAGACCTGTTGTATAAGAATTCTGTGATTACTGCAGTTTGTGGCTGCAGGTTTTGATATTTGAGACTGAAATAAATAACTGACAACAGCGTTATATTCTTCGGCTCAAGCTGGTGCACGCTCTAACACACAGAGACGCGATAAGGGGATTTTGTAAGGGAAAGTTTCAAACTTTCTTTTTGCAAAGTCAATTTTGTCATATTTGGACGCATTTTTAGAAACAGCAAGAAATATGAAATTATGAAATATGACACTATTATTTATGGTTCCTCTGGATGGGCTGTCTTCATCTTAACAAGATTTACGAATAAATATATTTGCAATATTTTTCTAAAAAAATGTATATGCTAGTGACATGCTTGCTTCTCAATTTCTTTTCCAAGAAGACCACTTCAAAATGGCAGTTGCAAGTAGTTGAATGTATGAAGGTCAGCAAGCACAGAGAATTCTTACTTACATGTGTGCCAGTTTAAGGACTTACACATCTTGTAGCTGCTGAGAAGAATGCATCTGACTTGATACATTTAACATTTACGTGGAATAAAAATTCTGAGACACAACTAACGAAAAGAACATAGAGTATGTGGAATGGGTTTAACTGGCTTAGAACACGACACAGTGCCAGGCATTTGTAAATACTCGATAAGATTCCGAGTTTTATAAAACCGACAACACTGTTGGACAACGACGTAAGAGATTTCTGTGAAGTAGCCTGCAAAAATAGGTATTAGGCAGGCAGAAAACCCCCTGCATAGGGCCACACCACCCAAGGTCCGTGATGCTTTTCCTTCACAGTCTACCTGACCAGAACTAAATTACCTTCAAATTGCCCTCCAATTTATATTTTCAAACAGAACCCACAATTTCACTTTTCCCCTGGCAGGTAAAGAACTGCAGCTGCCGCATGATGTTGGAGAACCCTTATCATCACGTAGGAAGGTATATTGTAAAGGGTGGAGCGGAGTGTGGGCCACTTACCTGAAGACGGAACATCCCTATCCTCAGGCTAGTACTTAATGACTCTCCCGGAAGCTTACATAAAAAACCTACCAAACTTACACAGCACAATTACTTCCATATCTGCTCTGATATAATTTTAAATTAAGGCGATCAGCAAACTCAGTTTTAAAAAGCGCTCGATTCTTGGCTACCCAGAACTTAATTAAAATAATATAAGATTTCTAACACATCTATAAGCCTTTGTAGCTCACTGACTGATTAAACAGAATTAAAAGAGTTTGTCGAATTGTGTTACAAAAATTTGTTAATAAAATTTGAGTGACTAGTCCAAATCACACTGTTCCATTTGGTAAGGGACTTAGCTTAGAAGGTTTCGCGACAGAAACAGTGCACACGACAACACGTCACAGGGTAGGCCGACGTATAAAATATTTGAAATTTTTATGATATTACTCACGTAAGATCTGTGATATTAAATAATATTATATAGCTACTCTCACATTAGATGTTTGTATGCACACATTCTTCTACATACGTCGTCAACAACGGTGTGTTAAAAAATTTTTAACTACGTAAATAGCAGCAAGAGGATATTTATACTCTTATGTCTATAGATCCTATTGCATTGCTGCCTTTTATGCATTGTGTATGACTGACGACGTTTCAACTCTGTGCTTTATAAATCCCTTTCTGTCAACTGTTCCGTGAAGATGGCGAACATTCGCCGAAACGTACAGCAGGTTTCATACTGGAAGATAAGTTGTAACGTCTTACATATGGTACGTGCATTTGTTGGTACGCATAATTAATTGCCACCACAATGCACGGAATGAATGATATTAAACAATATAATCGCTTCAAGGAAACCCTAAAATATAACCCCCCCCCCCCCCCCCAGATCTTCGGGTTGAACAAAAATTAAGTCATGATTTAGGCCTAGAATTTTTCAGTAAAGTTCACAAACAAAGAGCTAGGCTGTGGATGTCCCTGTGTTCCATGGAAGCCTGCGTTTATAAAAGCGGATTGACTTGATTATATTTGAACCGGTTTAAAAATAAAATATACGACATGTTTGGAACATCATTTTTTTACACTTCGTCAGAACTACCAGCTCAGTTTATGTTAAAAATTTATAAAATTGAAAAAATCTCAACAAATTGTTCCATTTGGGCTGTTAAGTAGTTCAGAAACATTCTCAGAATTTGTTATCTTACAACAATCTAACTAAAACTGATCAGCATGTAGACGCGATGCTTGTTATTGTTCTAACTGGAGACAGCTATTCATTCCTTTTTCAGCAAATAGACTGGTTTGATTCTGTACACGATGTTAGTTAAACATTGCAAAACATTACTGGTTACTGTTCTGACATACTGGATGAATTAAACATTACTCGTCTAACTATAGCGACCTTCTCAGTTACGCACTTACGATCTTGATTATTGCGAATAAAATTTCACGGACGGAAACACTTGGCACTTCTGCTGCAATAAATTTAGTGTTTAAGTATTATGAGAGAAGATACACTTTCCTGTTGCTTTTTCCTTCGTCAATACCAATTATTTGTGTCCTTTCGTAATGGGAAGCCATGTCACCAAGAATCCTATACAGGGAAAAGGAAAGCAAGCCTATCTTTACAGCATCACAGAGAATGGGAGAATTTAACAGTATGCCGACTATCAATTACTACAAATTGTGTTTGTGTATAAGAAGTTGCGTAGATCAGTCAGTACAGTGACTAATCACGGGCTGGAAACAATGAGGGTCAATTCCGGACAGGGGCAAAATTTTTTATCTTCGTTCCGTGTAAAAAGCGTTATGGAGCAGATCCTACAGCCAGTGCAGAGGACAGAGTAGTATTAATGCCGTCGGGTGTCAAACTGCCTCACTTACTTGCATCTAAAGCCAAGCTTAAGAATATGTGCAGCTATACTTCCAATCCCACATAACAATTCATGTAGTGGTCATGAGGCAAATTGTGAACGTGTAGAGTACGTCCAATTTCTGCAGTGATTTAAAGCTACGTGTATTTAATAAGTTGCACAGTTTGAACAGCATAAAGTTTCGTGTTAGAAAGCTCAAGCCAAATCTGCCAACATCTCGTTCCGCCTCCATTTTCAGAATAACAAAACTACTCATGGCTCCTGAATTAACTAACATACTGAGAGCGTGGTGGATTCTGAAGAAAATAACACAGCAGAATTTTGGTAGAAAGGCAGGAAGACAAGGAAAGCCTATGGCAAAATATAATTGCTGAATTTAATCCTCTTATTACCAGTTTAAATGCAACAGAAATTTGTTTCGTCTTTTTAAACTTATATAGAAATCAAGTATTTTGAAATTAATTTTTCAGAAACGAAACATTTCTGATCTTCGTCACTGCAGCAGCAGTCTCTCCACTGCTGCCACATGGCAACTGAATCTAGCTAGGTAAGGTGTGTATATATCGGATACAGGGCTTTGGTCTGAGCGACTGTCACGCTTTGTGCACCGATTACTCTTGCCGTAATCGACTTTGACATTGAAATATTAAATGCTTGTTGGAATACGTTTGTGTAGGATACCCACAAACCAAACACACTGCAAACACACTGCTACATATATTTAGATCTTTCGCACCTTATAAAAATCTAAATTATGTAACCTCTAAAAAATAAAATTATATAGAATATATAAAAGTTGATCACATCACAACCAAGAAAATGCCCTGATGGACCAGAATTTACAATTTTTGGGGATACGATTTGTTTCCATTTCTTTACATAGTCGCCCACTTAGTTTTGCAGTCTGAAATTCCACCTGCAGATATGATTTGTTTCCATTTCTTTACATAGTCGCCCACTTAGTTTTGCAGTCTGAAATTCCACCTGCAGTTTTAATAATACCTACATAAACTAAAGCCTCTAGTCATAAACGCTGACAGCATATGTTAATATGGAGTCTAATGACCACAAGCCCGCGTAATTAATTTTACTGCTATTCAGATCAACAAAATGCTCAATTTAATTAAATAACTTATCACAAAACAAACACTGCTTTATGAAAAATAGATTAAATTACAAAGTACTAATTATGTAAGTCACGCTGGATTAGTGAACAAATGGGAAATATAATCACGTAAATTGCATCGCGTTTTGAACCTATTTTTGTGTACTAATATACAGAGTGAATGTTTAATTTGCTGTGTATTCTCTGCACAAAGTGCATAAAACTAATGCATTACAAACAGTTCGTGTAGCCCTAAACAGGTCTGTTCTTCCGAAAAACTCCCTTCAGATTTGAAAGAAGTTTGCTTTTTGATGTTGGTGAGGGAACTTAATTCTCTCTAGCATCCGTCAAATGTAACACAATGCCCTACGTGAAGAAAATGGAAATATGTCGTTTGCCGTACGGAAATAAAAAATGAAGGTAAAGGGTAAGCAAAGAAAAAAGAAAGAAAGGGAGAAAATGTAAATAAATCAAAGTATAATAAATGAAGAAACTCTAGAAAGAGAACGGAGTGAAAGAAATAAAAAATGAAAGATAAGCAGAAAGTAGACAAGTAAACGACTACAGAAAGAAAAAGAACAAAGATAGAGACAAGTAAGAAAAATCTGCAACTTTGCCAAAGTAC
>BLKM01000120.1:294124-332793 GCA_013340265.1 Coptotermes formosanus
GGTGGTGGTGGTGGTGGTGGTGGTGGAGGTGGTGGCGGTGGTGGCGGTGGTGGCGGTGGTGGTGGTGGTGGTGGTGGTGGCGGTGGTGGCGGTGGTGGTGGTGGTGGTGGTGGTGGTGGTGGTGGTTGCGGTGGTGGTGGTGGTGGTGGTAGTAGTAGTAGTAGTATTAATAGTAGAGTAGTAGTAGTAGTAGTAGTAGTAGTAGTGCTGGTGTTGGTTCTGGTAGTAGTATCAGTACTAATAGGCTAGTAGATATTGGTGTTGTGGTTGTGGTTGTTGTTGTTGTTGTTGTTGTTGTTGTTGGCGGTTGTATTTTCAGTAAAATAACAAACTAGGCCACGAAGAGCTCTGTTTTTTGGGTATAGAGAATACCAAAAAATATATTTCTAACAGAGTTCAGAATAGTACGTGAAAATTGTGTAAAAGACTGTATTTCTGAAGAAAACGAAAAAAGGGTGACAGTAATTCGTCATTTGTTTAAGTAACCACTCTTCCTATAAACACATGCGAATTACTGTATTCTTTGGGAAATGTGAAGGTAAAGTTGTCCCTTTGCTAAAATAAAAAGCACGGAAAAAGATGCAAGGAGCAGCTGATGTATAACTCCAAATTCTTCATCGAAATTCAGCCTCTAAAACGGGTGCTATAAGGGCCCTTTTAATAATGTAATATGATCGAAACGGTGTGTCCCTCTGCTCCTCCTTTTAAAGTTCAACATTTTTGGCAATGTGCATTTTTATCATCAGAAATAACACCTGCCTGGAACTGACCCACATCCTTCCACGCTGAAAACCAACGCCGACGAAATCACTAAGTGTTGAAGTTACAGTCTATTACAGACTACTCAGTACACGCACAGTTAAGCGGCAAAAATTAATAATGGCAGGAAGAATGGTGGGGACAGGAAAGAGGTCCTTACGCTAGACAGACAATCCTTGCGGTATAAGGGTGGTGTCGGTACTGCCGTGTTTTTCTATTTATCTATTGTTTTCCTCTCTTATTGTTTTGTGAGTGCTTCTATTAGCATTTACGCAAGGCGCGGTGTGACACAACACAGACAATGGAGCTCAGAGACAATGAGAGGTCATTAAGCCGAACTGTCATAGAAACTCGAGGAAAAAAGAAAAATATAGAAGAATAATTGCCGAAGTATGTGTATTCACACATAAGCAGGGTATGAAATTATGTCCTATTATCACAGACCCATGATATGGCAATTAGTACTACGTTAATTAAAATGTGTCGCCAATTCTCCAACCGGACGCAGCGTGATGTGAAATGCCTAGCGACAAGGCTCACAGCTACATTGCAACGTCTTCAACTGATGCTCGCTGTGAGCGTATTCAAAGCCATTTAACTGAATGTGGGTCATCCCGTTGCTTTCATGTAAACAAAGTTATCAGTAAGTTACCGTGAAACATAAAAGTTTATTCTCACAAAAAATCAGTCACAACCAACTTTGTCTCTTTATTTAGAGATTTCGAGCGACCGGGTTAGGCATAGTAGGCCATCATCAGGCTGTTCTAAAAACATGAAATGTTAAAACTCTACCCTTCAGAGGGGGGAAGGCCTTCCCCCTCTGAAGAGCAAACTGAAGATTATTTAAATTAAATTGAAACAAGTAGCTGTGATTGTGGTTTTTAAAATAAATGGATGGGTTTGACGGTTAATTATTGATAACTTTAAATCAATGCCTCTTTTGGTTAGGCTTGTATCCGTTACGGAATTAGCTAATTCTTGACACACGTATTTAGCAGCGGCCCTACACTTTCAAACTGCTACAAAACACAGACTCACTGATTTAAAACAAACAATTGGCAAATTAAAGAAACGGCTAAGTACCTGACAGATTAACGTAAATATTTTACTAACTAAATAAAATACCGATTCAATGCAATCAAGAGAAATAAGTAATTAACTGACTAATTAAACAACTGGCAGGGTAAACGACAAACGATCCATTGAGTGACTGAATGAATACTTAACTCGACAGCCAACGCAATGTAGGTGTGCAGTGTACAGTTGTTTCAGCCTTAGTCGGATTAAACATTACCCCGAAGTTCTCCATGGTTTTCTGTATCTATCCAGGCACATTTGTTTTGACATAGGCCAAGACAGTCTTTATTCAGGCTCACAATTCATCATCATATTCCTCTTCATTAGACGCTACATAGTCTTTGCAGCTCAACAGTGTCAATAAATAAAAGGTACCTAACAACAAACGTGAGGAACTAACTGGCTACTTGACAGTGTAAACAGTTTACCAAATATCTCCTTACACGACAGCCTTCATTG
This sequence comes from Coptotermes formosanus, assembly GCA_013340265.1. Classification (NCBI taxonomy): domain Eukaryota; kingdom Metazoa; phylum Arthropoda; class Insecta; order Blattodea; family Rhinotermitidae; genus Coptotermes; species Coptotermes formosanus. The sequence goes on from BLKM01000120.1 coordinate 296,420, forward strand.
GCTGCTTATCACACACACTTTCAGTTGTTGAAATAGCTGTCGGATATTGCAGAATTTGTAAAGCAAGTATTTAAAAATAATCCCCAGTGGAGTCGACTAAGAGGACGATCAAAAAACAGATGGTGGAACTGTGTACAGATATTAATAGATTCAAAATTAAAAACTGGAAAGAGGTCAGAAAAACAGACCTGACTGGGAGAAGTCCATTAAGCAGGCGAAGGCACGCACAAGAAGATTAGCCTGTAGAAGCTGTAGGCGCACATTTCATTTGACCCAACAGATACCCAACCACATCCTCAAGCCCTCTTCCCCCACCATGCATCTCAGCACAAAGTTAGCTGCGCAAAGAGCTGCATATCGTGAACGAACAATAAAGAACAACCTATAAGGTAGTCCTAAGAAGGAACCTTGGCGTTTGGTTAACAAGCCGCCACAGAAACAAAAGTAAATTTGGGAAAAGGAGACGACCCGAATACAGAGCCAAATATTGTTCTAAGACTGCAACAATGCGATTAGCTTCACCTTAAATCGTCACAAACTGTAACGCTATGAATATTGTACTTGTGCTATTGGCAAACCTCGGAAAGCTAGAAACCCTTACGCCTGTCTTATACACCCATGCTTCAAGAGGATGTATAGAATGGCCTTCCTGTGATCAGACGGATTATTGACTTACTGTCAACAGTATAGCGATGAATCTGTTTCTTCCTATTTTTTTTTTTTTTGCTTTTTAGCAAAGAATAAGGCGTTATAATGGGATAAAAAGTAAAGGTTTTTGGAACTTTTCACAGCAACCCCCAATTGTTCGTTGCTAAGTTACATTCCGGTAGGAATACACGCCAGATTTTTAATAACGAATGTATTCTGGTCTTCTTTTGAACGAACGAAAACAGACAAACTTTCGAGACTTTATGGGCAGTTTTAAAATGACGCATATCATTTTGGAAGCATAACTGTCTCTTTTCCTTTCACAAATAAATAAACTTATTAGAAACAATATTAATAAAAAGAAATTAGTTTTCATAGCTTCTTCCCTTGACTTATTGCAGTGTTAAGCGAAACAGATCCTGCTTATGATGCAATTAAGATAACACTTCACGCGCTAACCCACCCCGTCTTCATCAGGCCTTTCTTGCTTCATGATCATTGATGAACTCATTACAATGCTCCGTACTATACGAGTATTACGATATACAATAAAGAATAACAACCCAATTAAACGGAATAAAACAACAGTCTCTTCTGTTTTACTAAAGCAAAACTTCTTATATGATCTGGAAACCTTTTATTATCAATAAAAACCTAACTGCAAAGAGCAGATTAAAAAATAAAACTTACTCAACATTAATCTAAGGGATCTCGATTGTAATTGCTTGCATAAAAGGCTTACGCATTGTTATGACTATTTCCCTATTTCAACAAAGTTTAATTACTAGGAAAAGAAATTCAGCAGCACTGAACGAAAGGTTTAAAGTTAGTAATCTGCGGAGTAAAGTGGTAAATAAAGTGACTATCAACATTTTACAAGGCGAAATTATTGATGGACAATATACAATGATACCTTGCACATCGATCATAATAAAGGATACCCGATAATAATCGATAATAATAATAATAATAATCGATAATAAACACCCGTGTGTGACTTCTCTCAAAGAAAAATATGTTGTAATTTGCAATACGATATGATGCAGGTGCATACCCAGCTTTCTGCTCCCGTCGCTTCTAACCGCTGGAATATAGGTCCTCGTGCCTATTGGATAAGGAGGTTTTTGGACTCCGGAGTCCGTTAGAAGATAGTAATGAGGTGAATCAACATGAGGACATGAAAATTATTCGAGTCGTTACTCATGTAACTACGACAGCTACTGCAGTTCGATTTACACACAGTTACAGGGAGGCCTATTGAACCGGAATAAGCTCCAATATGCGACACGTACCAGAAGTTGCTGAAATGAATTTTGAGTTTGACGAGAAGCTTTGCATTATATTGAATCTGGCGCATTTTCTAGGATTTACAGTACTTAGGTCTATAGGCAGGGGCTTGTTGTCATTTCCAGTGGAATATCAGCCTCCAAAACAAAATTAAAATCCAAATAAATAGAATATAGCGAACTAGCACTAATTAAAATCAGATTAGGACCACTAATTTTACCATCAAGTAATATAATCAATTAAATAGCAGCACCGTGAGTGAATAATTATAATCAAAAACTTGACATGGTTTTGTTGTGGACTCTTATAACAATTCAACCCCTTTACAAATATATCAATTATTCTCTTATAATAGACGCAGATAATTTGGCTTCCTTTAGAGTTTACACAAATAACTTACGAAATTGTGACAGCATGTCTTTAGTAGCGCAAACAAAAAAGATGCCTTAATGAGGCACGTTCGAAGCATTACTGCGTCTTCATGCCTCGCTAGTGTTTGCTGATCATATCGGTGTAAACTTATTCGTGATATTTGTACTCAAATTAACTCCCGTTATTTTTACGGAATTTAAGTGAAATTTTCCTTACAACGTGTTTAATGGAATACTTTAGAACTTTCATTTTGCTATCCCCTTTCACATGATGGTCGTAGCGCTCCATTGATTCATATCCTGTCCCGATATTTGCTTTATTTTTACTGAGTGTTTATATAAAATGAGAGACGCACATTGTACGAATTAGTCAATTACATGCTTCATTAGTCACACGTATAGCAATAACAGTCGAATTCACATTTTTTAATACAACAGTCGTGACGCGTTCAAAGTCCCTGGTAGCTGTGTCCTTCTACCGGAATACACTAGGACGTTCACTTCGTCAGCTTAATGAATAACTATTTTGTACCTGCAAAGACAAAAATGCTGGTAGCTAACTATAGAGATACGACCGTATTCAACATAATCAAGATCTGATGAAATTAAAAAACAGATTCTTTTAACCTTCTGACTAAACAGCCTTCACGAATTAAGCGTGCCAGGTGCATGTATTTTCGGTCAAAATGTTTAATTTCGTTGCTTGCATTACCGCTTCGTCTTTACCTCACATACTATCCTTTCAATTTTCTTGTCCCCTTCTTTGTTTTCTGTGTTTCTTTCTTCGCGCTGTTCATTCTCTCCTCCCTACAAGGAATGTACGTTTTTCGATGTTACGGGAGTCACCCCATTTTATTACAGCTCATTACAGGAAAGCATTGCAAGACGCCACAGTACAAGTACTTTTCCTGTGGTTACTAATTTTCAGAACAAAGTTTCAATCTCAATTAAGTAGCGTGAAATCGTAATATCACGCTATAACTTTGGGTTCCAGATCACGTGACTCAACAGAACAATAGCGTCAGGCCATTGTCTTGAAGGTGTCGTGAGAAACAGGATCGCGTAATGGCCAGCACGAAATTCCCTCCAAATGCACGTTATTTTGAAACCTTCCTTCCTCCTGTTTGCTTATCACGAAGCATGTTGTGACTTCCTCGCTTTGCGAACAGGGGCGGAACTGCTATAACTGTGAGAATCGAGGTAGCTTCACTAAGCACGTGTCCCTCTGTCCGTAGATCGCGAATCTCATCGCCGTAAACCGAACAGGTTGACATAGCAATAGAATTTCGATTTTTACACAATGGGCACAAGCTTTAAATCGGCCCACTTTCTGCTCCTTACTTTTCCTTTTCTTTCTTTTCTTATTTTATCTATTTATTCATTTTCTGTCTCTTGTTTCCTACCGAAAGTCACGGCCGTGATGCTGCTGGTTCCTATTCGACAGGAAGGTTAAAATGTGGAGAGGAAGAGAGTCTACCCTGAGTGTGCTTGTGGTTCTCCTCAGTCTCCGCAGTGAAGTACCGCGATAGAAACTCTAACTAGGCCACGATCATTTCCTTTCACATCCTTTCTGCTTCACTGTTCAATAATCAATCAATACTCTATAACTGAACTACTGACGTCATTATCCAAACTTCGGAAAAGGAAACAAATTTAAATAAATAAGATAGGATGGCACGGACTATGATCATTTGACTCAAGGACAAGATAAATGGCGGGTTATTTTTAAGATGGCAAAGGAATACTTGGGTTCCATAGAATGCGGCGAATCTCTTATAGAACATCTCAAGAAAAACTCTGCTGTTTAGTTAGGTAGTTAAACCCTGATCATGGTCATAGTACCATATTAAAGCGGCTTCAGAAATCGGATCCCATAGTTAGTATGGGGAAAGACATTTTGAGGCCAGCATATAATTTTGAACCCAAATATAGGGTTACTCTACTGACTAGAGAAGAATGGACAAAAGGAACTGGGCCCCCACCTGTGGTTAAAGGGCTCGTCTGGTACACAGATGGGTCCAAAATGAAAGATGGGAGGACTGGTGCCGGTGTCTATGGGCAATCCGAGGGCAGGAGACTCAGCATTTGTCTAGGGAAATATGTTACTGTCTTCCAGGCCGAGATTTATGCTATCTTGGCCTGTGTTTATGAAACTCAAAACAGAGCCAGATCAGAGAAACACATAAGTATCTGCTTTGATAGTCAAGCGGCCTTGGAAGCATTACAGGCCGTGAAAACGACGTTTCCTTTGGTACGACAGTGCCAAAGGCGTTAGATGACATCTTCACTTACCGTTCTGTGGGACTCTTTTGGGTCCCCGGACATTCAGGAATACGTGGAAATGAAATTGCCGATGAGCTCGCAAGGGAGGGCTCTGCCCACCACTTTGTGGGACCAGAGCCGGCTGTGGGGGTCTCAAGGCAGTGCATAGGAAGAAAAATTCAGTGCCGGATGAATAGACAGCACTTGGTACGATGGCGGGCACTGGTTGGCACTATGAGACAAGCTCAAGGGTTGACCTCGGGCCCTAATACTGCGGCCAGGACCGCGCTAATGTCCTTTAACAGGGCGCAATCCAGGGTGTTTATTGGCCTCCTCACTGGGCATAACACCCTGAAAAGACATCTCCACATAATGGGGCCGCTAGATAGTCCCTTATGCAGGAAATGTGGGGCTGGAGAGGGAACCTCAGCCCATGTACTGTGTGAGTGTAAGCCTTGGCAACACTCAGACATATCTGTCTGGGGTCCTGTTTCTTGGACCCTGAGAATGTGAGAGATCTGAGTCTAAGGGCCATCTGGAACTTCTTCAGGAGGACAGGGCTCTTGTGACTTGGATCTAATGAGGGGACACAAAGGGCCTGTGAAGGCCTACGTGCAACGGGACCGTGAGGGCTCGACCCACATTTACTCATTTACTCAGTTAGGTAGTTAAGTGTGCACATAAGAAGTTAAATAAATAAATAAATAAAATGCTATTTCCTTTCTTCTTTATTACTTTTTTGGGTTCCTCTCTTTTGTGCGCCCAAGTCTCCCTACCTTACTGCGAGACGTCTTCTTGTTTCGTACCTGTGTTCTCACTTGTACAGCCCACTTCATTCTTTCCGATTTCAGCACCCTAACGGCATTGTGTTAGGTACGGCATATACAAGTAAAGTTCTAAGAATTTATCCAAATATGAAGTTATGAATTCTAAACGCTTCACAAATATTGTGCTGTCAAACACTAGCAATCTATGAATCTTGATGAACCATGGTTAAGTAATGTATTTCGTAGCCCTTCCCTTTTCTACCTACTCACAGGAGGTGTCGAGGTTGTTTATTTTCATTTGGTTACACTCAGACACACACCACAGTCGGTAGGACTCCTCTTGACGAGGGATCGGCCCGTCGCAGAGCCCTCTACCTGACAAACACTCACAAGAGACAAACGTCTATGCCCCCGGTGGGATTCGAACCTACGATCCCACAGACCCACCCCTTAGACCGCGCGGCCACTGGGATCGGCATGGTTAGTAATGCATAAGCTTCATTTGCTGTACTACTATTTCTATATTCTAAGGGTCAAACCCTTGCCACGACTTGGAAACCGCTCTTTCGCATTTCATCTGCAATTAAGTGGAAGGAACTGGGATAAGATAAGAGACGTAACTAAATGAGTCGGATGAATATAAAAGCAACAGAAAAAAAATTCTTAATAATGCTTTTCTCTTATACGTTTTCTGTTTTCTTTCAAGTCCTTCATTTAATTTGTAGGTTCATTTCAGTTCCCCACTTTTATAACTTTACTGTTGTTCCAGTTTGCAGGACCGCTGATACGTGGACTTGACTTAGCAATCAATAATGTCTCTCTCAGCTGTAGAAGTCTCAAGACCCACTTGAACAAGTTCTTGAAGTTTCTCTCAATAAAAATTAAGCAGAAACACAAAGAATAACAAAGAAACCAACTGTTTGTAGCATTTTCTTTATGCTTTGTGGAAAAAACATTATGACACAATTTGCGAAAAACAAATGAAGTCAACAAGAGAGATTAAATATTCTGGAGCGTGCCTCTTCTCAACGTGATGCCGTGCAGACTAACTATGTGGTTTAGATTCCCCCACAGTATTTGTATCTATGGAGCAAACTGCAGGGTGTCATATTGCAAAAGCATGTAATCTTCAAGTCAGCATAAATTCTTCAATTGAAAGCATTGGAGACAGTGCGTGCTAAAAGAATTCGAGTGAACTTTATCTTTTAACCTTGCAAGACATTTTGGTGAAGTTTTTATACACTACCGAACGATCAAATTGAGAAGAATGAGATGGGTAGGGCATGTAGCACGTATGGGGGGAAGGAGAAGTACATACAGGATTTTGGTAGGGAGACTTGAAGGAAGGAAACCACTTAGGAGGCCCACCCGTAGATGGGAGGATAATATTAAAATGGATCTTCGGGAAGTGGGATGGGGCATGGACTGGATTGAGCTGGCTCAGGATAGAGGAAGGTAGCGGGCTCTTGTAAATGCGGTAATGAACCTTCGGGTTCCAAAAATTTGGGGAATTTCTTGACTAGCAGGGGACTTGGTAGTTTCTCAAGGACTCCGCTCCATGGAGTTAGTTTTATACACTACACCCTATTCCCTTTCTCGCAAGGAGTGCGTGGAAACCAATTGGAATAGGCCTAAGTTAAGAGGATGGCGTGAGGCAGCTGTGATCGTGCGCCTCTGGGCAAGTTCTAATCCGCTCACGTGACACAGAGGCGCGCTTCCAAGCGTTTACCTTTGTTTCCGAAACACTTATTTTCTTTAGATAAACGGAAAAATGTGCCTACAGTTCGCTGGTCTGTATGCTAAAAATGGAAAATTTTCGACCACTTGTCAACTAAAACTGACGGCTTCAGAAGGCTGCTCCACCCTTTGTGATTTGCTGTTGTATTTCGAAACCAAGGTCAAACTTCAAAGAAATGAAAAAGACTATAGCGTGTAGCAAAACAAGGCTACACTATATCGACAAAACTACAGGTGGGTGTGTTACATTTCAGTTCTCATTTGTATTTCTTACATTGTGTAGAGTATTTTTCCGGCATGCGAAACCTCCTAACTCTCCGCACAAACCTTAATAATCTGCCAAGTCCACTTACTTGTCTGTTTCTGTAAAAAGGTAAAGCAGTCCCATTACAGGCCTGGACAGGCCCTTAGGGTTCCAGGAGGTTGAGGCTCCCAGATTTCTAGACAATCGGCACATGAAGGTGGTAAGGTTGTCAGCCCTACGCACCGGCCGCGTTTACACCCCAGGAAATATTCCTGGTACTCATTTCTGTTAGAGGTTGAGTCGACCCCAGGGCCATAGTGCGACCGACAGGATTATGCCAATGAAAAATTCCACTGACACCATCGGGAATCGAACCCGCGACCTGCCGGTTTGTAGCGCAGTGCTTCAACCAAATGCGCCACTGCGGTCCCCTGTCTGTTTCTGTACTATCTTCTTTAACGCCACTGCATGAATTTTTCGAAATCTGCGTAAAGGAGTGAGGGGTCTAGGCCTACTGCTTGCTCTGTTCACCGTGCTTAAATTTGACGGCGGGGTAAAACGTAATGCGGCGGCTCGCAATTTTCTACTGCCCTAAATATCTCTTGACTACGTACAGTTATTCAACAGTAATCATCTTGAGCATCAGCTACATGTTTTCCTTTTCTCTCGTCAACACATTCTCTTTAAAATTAGATGCAAGAGGTTAACAAATGAAATGTATTCATTAGGTCTATTACCATACAAATGTTAATTGCGCCACTGACTATTCGTAACTTGTCTTTCCTATTTTAATTCTGTACCTTTAGTTATAGAAGTTCCCAGTGGCCACGCGGTCTAAGGCGTAGCTCTGCGGCCGAGTGGTTGCTGGGATCGTGGGTTCGAATCTCACCGGGGGCATGGATGTTTGTCTCTTGTGAGTGTTTGTCAGGTAGAGGGCTCTGCGACGGGCCGATCCCTCGTCAAGAGGGGTCCTACCGACTGTGGTGTGTGTCTGAGCGTGATCAAGTGCAAATAAACACCGGCGACACCTACTGTGAGTAGGCAGAAGAGGTAAGGACTACGCGACGAAACGTTTAGTTATAAAATTTTTGTCATCCCTGCATGAAGCACTACAAGCGATGGGATGGCCTTACGGTCAACCACAGTCCAGAAAGGCAGTCACGGGGAGGAATGTGTTATCGTATTTTGTGTGACGGCACGGCGTAAGAAAGAACGTCATGTGTTCTGTGGTTTATGAAGCTAGAATAGAGTAAAAACGGCGCGGATAATTACGGTAGTGTATACTGCAAGACTCTGCATTCGAAACCAGTTATCAGAGAGTGGTTTTGGACATTCCTTTCACAAGCGCCTGGACGTCCTCCTTTCCCGAAAGACAGCGCCTACAGTGTAGAACAAGCCCACTTAGGTACTTCAGAAGGGTCCTCCATGTAAATTGAAATTTGTGTTATTTTTGGCGATGCTCTAGCATTTTTTTTCTATCATGGGCTGCCGATTACAAACCAATAAGCCCGAATCTAGACATTTTGTTTCATAGAAGACATTGAAATCAGGGTCGTTAGGATATGATAACGGCGGTAACAATTTCATATTTATTAGCTTAATTTCTTTCGTCGTGGAAAGAGATTCTACGACAGATACGCTGTCTGGTTATGAAATTACATGGCTGCAGGCTGTGGCATAATACATCTAGCAGTCAATTATTAAGTATAATGAAGGATGATTGATAGATGTGCACTGGGGGTATTACAGTTTGTAGAACAAATTGACTTAAACGCGAAGTTAATGCAATTGTGCAGTGACAGCTGAAATCTCCACGAGCGGCTTCACGTATCCAGACTTTAGCACGAAGGCAGCTGTTCGCCCTCACAGCAATTCGTATTTAACATCTCGCGTGATTGCATACATAGGCCTACGTGTTAGGCACATTTATCATACACTAGCAAGCAGGAAATTTTCAGGTTTACCTCCTTCCGGTGCTTCATACTGCACGACGAAGCTGCAACAGCCACAGAAGTGTAATTATACAATTAATGATATGTTTTATGCATAGTTTCAAGGTGTAATGTTTGGAATTATGCGCTAAATTTGTCAAATATCTGCCTAAACTTGAATCTTCTATCCATCCGTAGTCACAAAATATTACAACGTCCCTCAAAGACATGTAGAACTTGTAGACATTAATATAGTTGGTCTCGTCACAGAATTTAAAGAAATTAACTTCAATGGTTTAATAGATTTAGCAATCAAACAAAAATCTAAATAAAGCACGTACTCCTCGCGGTCGCTGAATCCTTTTATAGAGGGATTACATTCACTGAAGTTGTGTATTATTCTAACATTTATTACCGCACATAATTTCATAAGTTAACGCTGTTGCCTACGTACAGGCCTTACATATGGGTGTCCCACAAGTCCGAACATTAGGCAGTTTGGCGCTAATGATGTCAAGAGACTAAAAATTTGTAGATGTGGCGGCCTGTAATGACAGGTAGTTGAAACAACACTAACCTAAATAAAAAAGCTGGTCCAAAAGGTAATATTAATAGGGGTACACTGGGGCAACATTAGACGGTAAGCCCATCTTCCTTAAAAACTAACGGAAACCACCACCTTTTAATCAAAAATATGTTCCGATTTAATTTAATTTAATTTAAGCTGAGTATTAATAATAGATTTTGTACAAATAAGTCTGTAGTCAAAGCAAATATTATCTCAGCCTGAAATAATCTACATAGATGTATTCGACTTGCGGGTCTCACGCCTGTGACTACGAACAATGCTGTCTTGTGGCATGTGACGCCATATTGTCTGGTAAAGCCTAACACCATTTCGGAGGGACAAGGTACCGTCACCTTTCAGAGTTTCAAGCTAAGTACCGTCACACCCAGCAACATATCCTTCTGCCTGTCCCACATTTAAAGGCCATACTTAGACACACAATGCCCGGCACGGTGGGTTCCATGCCGAGCCTATCAATATGGAATAAATTTCTACACTGTAATTTAGCAGACTAAAGTGTCACATTGTAAAGTGACGTTATACTTTAAACTAATTGCAGAGGGTATATACTACCAAACTAAATAAGTCTGCATATATATATATATATATATATATATATATATATATATTCTGGAGAAGTAAATGCCCTACAAATTTCGCAATTAAAACTTCGGTTTTAGAAGTATGGGTTCAGTACGTACCAATCATATCCGCCGCAGAATTTACAGAGATTTACTTGACGCCAGAAAAGAGAACAGAAAAAAAATGCAAATCTGGACCTCGTTACTGTAATTTTATTCTAATGAATGTCATGGCGAAAAAGTAAAGATTTTGGAGTCGACGGGGATATTAGGGAACAATTTGGGGGGGGGGTGCATGTTTTATAAGTAGGCGTAGCCGCATAGTAATTATTTCCAATGTACTGCTAGGTGTAAAATAGGGCACTTAGCGAAACATATTGCAAAATGTGCACTTAAAAGTGAGGAATGGACTACTGTAAAATAATTACCACATCTAAAAAGAACGGTTAAAGATAGGGCGTGTTCAGAGCTTTGAATTCTGGGATATGCTTAGAAAGTCGTGCTCTTTAATTCACGGTTGTCAGATCTTCTGTTATTGTACAAAATCGCAGCTGTGTTATAGAATGTTAGTATTGCTATTAGAGTCTATCATTGTTTGTTGTTATATTACTTCGAAGAAGATTTTGCATATGTGTCCCGTGACTTTGTCAGTGTAAAATTAATCGGTCATAAGTTCAAAGTTCAACAAGTCGAAACATTGTGTAATTTTTGACTTACAAAAAATTTCTTGCACAAAATGAAAGTATATTCCTTATCTAGCCTTCCTTCCATTCATCCATTCATCCATGGGGCTGGGAGGGCAGATTTCGCTACGCACGTCTACACCTTAATTTGTGCCCTTTTGGAATGTTTAAACAACTGACAACATTTCTGACGCTTAGCGGACATGTAGTTTTTTAAAGCAGCTCTGGAATCCAGAATCTGTTGGCGGCTGGATCTGCGGTGTAATGGGGTACCTGCTTTTACGGCAATCAAAACATTATGTACTCAGATAGATGCTATGTTCTGTTAGGTATTAACAAATTTCAAGCTAAATTTACAGCGCAGTTAAGCATAAATAGGTAGTATTTTTACGTTTTAACTGCCTTTAATCGTGTATTACATCACCACAAAGGACATCACAATGAGCGTTTAAACCCGGAATTATCAACTTTGATTTAATCCTGTGGGGTCGTGCGTGTAACATTTGTGTTATTGCTATGGGTTCAGCCTATGTAACTGTTGAACTCAGGGACATATGCGACCATTCTCATCTCCATGATGATAAAGAATGCGGGAAGGGCGTTACTGCGATGATACTTGACAGTCCTATTTTAAGTTGAAGACCTGTACATTGTATGGAAGGGATGATGGAATTTGAAACAATCTCGATCCTGCTAGCCGCAGTAATATCGGAACACCCCAAAACACAATAATTGTGTCAAACATCGCTCAGTGTGTGCTACGTAGTTATGAAGATGGATATGTGGGAAAGGTCTGAACCTGCCGAGAGGGGTCAAATGGTATATTTTTTGGTGACAGTACAGACCCCTTGGTATCCTATTTCTTAAACGTATTCTCTCGATCTGTCTAATTTACTTGGCTGAGAGAACTCAGACAGATCTCTTTTGAGTTGTCAGAACTGGCTTTTGCCGCTACAGTTGACATGGTTCGGAATTTTTTTCTGTGGAAATTCCCCCATTATTGAAATACTGCAATATTTAAAAGATCCAGCTTTCCAATAACATTAAACGGAACTTTGTTAACAGAGTCATTCATTTTTACTAACCCTAATTTGTAAAGTCCAAAAAATCATAACTACGTAATTTGCAACTGTCTCTTGTATTATGCATTTAACCGGGGTTGTGGCGCGATATTTCAGCACATTTTACCACAATAAAAAATTTTCACGGGAACCCAAAAAAGAGTCACACAGTTTCTGTTGTTGAATATGGTTTCCATCACACTTCTGCCACCCTAATTGAGTTATTTTTCGCACAAATATTTGTTCGTTGCTGGTAATGAAATTATTTATTAAAGGCAGTATAAAAGGCTAATTAGACCACTTACAAACACCATTATTTATTATTTCTACCCGCAAATAACTTTACACACTCGCATATCTTTGGCTTATAGAAATCTAATTTTAAAAATGCAGGTAGTTTCTATGCCACAGTTAAAAGATTCCTCTTCCTTTTTATCCTACAGCTTCTAGACTTGCTTAAAACTTTTCCGTTTTAGGTCTTCCCAATTTGTACGCTTGGAAACCAGTGTTGTTAGTCTTATTATTATTCCGTCGCACCGACCACGGCCTGACTTGGAATTTAAAAAAAAAAAAGGGAATAAAGGAGATTAAAAATTTCTCCTCCTGAAAAATAACTATGCAGTTCGGAATTAATTTTCCAGTTAGCTGAAGCTGTTTAAGACCTGCTTCAACCAATCTTTGATGAATGTTTATCATTTATTAGGCATGAGTTTTTGCCCTTTTCTCTCTCCATCTCCTCACATTTACGGTCGTGGTCAAGGCCACATGCCCTCCTGTCTGGATGTAATTCCCCCTGCACCCCCTCCCCTGGCTGGCACCTTTCATTAGAGCAGTGTTATAGCTACACTAATTTTCGGTTGAGGACCTGAAGAAAGGGTGGCTTGATTACAGGCCTAAGACTAACACAACTTGAGACACACATTCCTGCCTACACTTCCGGCTGTTAAGTCGGCCTCCTGATAAATCCGACTGCATTTTTAGGGAACCTTCAGACGTCGTAACCCACGACGCATAGTCCTAAATATGCAAATAATTGCTATTAGACAGCCAAGCTTTTTCAAAATTCCTGACATGCCACTTTTATTAGCAAAAATTCTGAATAGAAAGAGTTACTTTGAGGGGCTGACTAGATATTGCAGAGCAGATTAATTTATATTTAAAGGTATTCCTTTTACCGAATGTCTATATAAAGCAAAACACAATTTAACACCATCTAACCTTCGCAATATAATTATATATTAATATTATAACAAAAATATGATGTTAATTCAGGATACAATCTTGAATTAACATCAAGGGTATCACACATGGATAAGGATATACTAAGGACCACTACATAGAAATACGGTAGTAGTTATAAACGGAATTAGGTTTTTGCTTGATACAATATCACAATATGGAATGCGCATCTATTTATATTGTATAAAAATATGCATTAATTTACGTATTGAAATATTTTTGCGCTTGGCATTAAGATATGAATCATATGCTTCTTCGTGCTAAAATTATGCGTTATTATTATGTTTTGGTCTCCACATTTCAATTGAAAGATTTCAAAAAATTGTGTGTCGATTGACCTGTGATGTGGTTCTTATCACTGAGTCTAAGTACCGAGATCTATATTGTTATGCTGTTGGATCTCTTATTACAGTCTGTCGTGGCTGTAGTATTTGTCATACGCATAAACGTCTTATAAAACAAACAGAACTGCTTCTCTATTTTTATCTTTGATGGTACGTAAAATGACCTGTATTAAACAGCACGGGTAAGGAACAGAGGTTATATTAGTTGCTGACTATTTAGACATAATTCATTGAACGGTAGTATGAATGTTCTTCTAATCCACCTGTAAATTAAGTGAACATGATGATGATTCAGTCCTTAACAGAAACACGCAGAATTTTGTTATAATACTAATACATAAGGATATGGTTAAGCATATGGTGTGATATTACTGATTATGTTACTATCGTGTTTCACTCATTACTCTGTATCAGTAAGCATGCTAACTTTCAGCAACGAAAGCTGTTTTATTCACTGCCAGTGGGTTGGGTTACTGTGCCAACACACAATATAAACCATGTACAAGAAAGGCTTAATTGTCCTTGAGTGTTCTGCTTCCTGCAAACAGGATGGCAGGGTTCTGTATTTAGCAGCCGTCTTCCATATTCAGTAAGTTCTGGCTTTATAGCTCGGGTTGGGAGACTTGTTATCCTGAATTCTACCCTGAAGCTGGAAGCAGAAAATTTCTCTGAAACTTGGGTAAATACTCATGAAATGATTAGAGGTCTTAACCCAGGAAACCACATATGAATTTTACTGAGATTTTTCATGGTTTTCCTCAGTGTCTTAAATTAGGATGGAGGGCTTCTTGCAAGATCATTTCCAGTACATTAATTATAAATAATTCTGTATTTTGTTGCTATGATATAATATAAGCAATTTAAAATACATAATTTATCCTCTACGCATCTTTCGCTTCTTTATCTCTTCGAATCTTTCTTTATCCCACGTAAACATACAGTATTTGGGACATTACAGTTGTTTCTTTCTCAGTATGTGGCAAAGATTGTAATGGTGTCACATATATTCGTTCACGTCACTTTGCACACGTTTCGTGACCCTCACGGCAGTTTACCAAGATTTCTCTAGGGCAATCTTTCACGACGGATAGGGGAATATGCCTACCAGTTCTTCACAATTGCCGTTCGGAAACTGATGTCAGCTCTGCAGTCAGCTATACAAATATTGGAGACACAGTTCTAAAAATCGTCGCATTTATCGGAATAACAGAAGTCAATTCACAGTAAAGAGTTGAATCCTTTAATATTAATTTCCTAATCTCTTGAAGTCCTGTTCATTCAGAATATGTCATTACGAACAGCAGCTTGGAGACATTCTTCACAGTCAAGAGCCTTACAATTTATTCGATGTAGTGATTGGACAACATAAATTCGAATCCCAGCACAAACACTGATCTTTATTTATTTTAGAATCAATCAGGATTTAGAATTTGTGCATGCAGACATAAAGAACAGTCTTATGTAGCAGGCCTAACTGAGTAGGGTCCTCCCAGAATTTTACCTGATGACTGAAGCAAATCCGGATTAAGAATTTTTTTTTAATTCTGGAAGGTGGGCGAAGTCCATAGAGCCAGTGATCCTGCATAATATACACCATTGTCAGATCCACTTAGACATGGATTTCTCTCCTCGCCACCACTGGGCCCGAAACTTTCAGCATGTAAACCACTGAACACTTGGTTCTCGGTAAGTCAACCGCAGCTTTAAACTGACCAATTTTCTGTATTTAGTACCGAGATCAAGAAAGCGTGGAATAACGTTTCTGCGTGATCCTTAGATGCACGTGTATACCAAGGATGTTACAAAAGTTGTAATAAATCTCTTATTACATACTTCTAAATTAGTGTCAAAGTTTATGCATCTTAAGGTGTATAGTGCAAATATATGAAAATAAATAACATTTTGCCGGATCAGACAACAATCCAGATTTTCCTTTAACAAGATGAAAAAAGCACTGAATTTTTCTTTTTCTCTGTATCCGCGATCTTTCGTGCTTCAAGTTAACAGCAACCGAACGCAACCCCTGTAAAGCTGCCTACTGTTGGTTGAAAAATTGGTTTTACACTAGGGAAGCCTGTAATCATTGGGGTGCGTTCATCAGCCCCAGCATGCTGCCTTCTAATTTTGGAAATTGGTAGTTGTGTTTCTGCGAAGAAAACAGAACCCAATTAAAATAAAAGCCCTATAGTGCGTTCATTTAAATGAATGGTGCCTGTACGAAGATCAGCTGATTAGCAGAAGCATTAGTGAACAAGTGCTGCCATCTGTTTTCTCATCAGCATGAAGGTTTTTAACCAATGGCAGTTAGCAATACGTTTGTTGCGATACCCGCTTGTTCTAGAACACAAGGACATACGGCGACAGAACGGTGGGAGGTAGGGTGTGGATGTTTGTGTGCTCGTGTCATCACCGTCATCGTCATCGTCGTTACCACCACCACCGTCATCATCATCTTCATCACCATCACCACCAGTATCAATCTTACAAACAGCATTGCCAGATTTAAGTTCTCACAGACCAAGAGACAAAAACAATAAACATGCAGCACATATAACGAAAAACGTTTGTGCAATACCTTTGTATTTTCGTGTTCTTCGCACGAAAGGCATTAGTTGTGTGCGTGTCTCTATATTTCATCTCTGAAGCTGATATACTTCCTAGATGTATGCATTCTTCACGGTCGTTGAAACCTCGAAGATAAAGTCAGCACCTTCCTTCGGAATATAGGGAATCACCTACCAAACAAGGCAGCGTTACATCAGAGAAGAACTGAATCCTTGATAATTAGATGAAACTTGGTATTGGGATTGGGCAATAAAAATTGACGAAAGCATTTAATTTTGCTGCACTCGACTCCATCGTGCCATCTCCTTCCAATTCATCACGTACTAATAATCATAAACTCGGACGCTATAGTTCCTGAAATATGGAGACAGTCATCACACGAATTACAGAAGAAAAGTGCAACATGGCGGAAGCAAAAACTTCTGATGTTATAGTGACATTTGCGACCCTCGGGTGTATGTATAAAATTCTAAACATTTGTGTGGTGACAGAGGTTCGCATAACATGCAACTTTTATGAAGGTGACATATGATTAAACGTTAAACAATTTGACGGTCGTAGATTTAGTTTTCAGTTTGACAGCAATAATCAATGGACCACTGGCGCTAGGGATATAAAATTTTTTATGTGCACAAATTAAAAACATATATAGAACATAGGTACGAAATACTTTACAACCTCCCAGTATTGCCTCCAAAACCGCCACCACAACCACAACCACAACCACAACCACCGTTACCATTAACAAAACCACCACAACAAACCTCACAACCATCACCTCTTTTTGCTGTTTTCAATTTAAACAGAAATTTAAAATATTCAGCCAGTACACATTTTAGTGTTTTCATTTGCCTTGCAGGATTTTGTGCTTTCTGAATCGTCTGTCAAGTACACAAGAAAAATATTTACTGTTGTTTACAATTCCCATACTGCTTTTATTTAAAGAAAACTTCTCCCATTATAAGCTGTGCATATATATCAGGCTAAAAATATGGTGTTGAAAATCAATTGAAATCGAAATTTTGGGGTATAACAGAAAAAAATATGGTATTGCATTTTGTGTGTTACAGACTTGGTAACAATAATTGCAGTACAGATGTTGAAAGAGAGAGATATTTTGTTGGTTGAAGAAAGAAATCCGGCGACGGAAGTTGAAGGATGATTTTGAACTAAGTTTGGAACAGACCCACCATTAAGGTTTCCAGTTTAATGACTGTTCAATGCAGTTCATGGAGACAGACATTCAGGGAGATCGCCTGGTGTTGAAGAAATATGGAAGAGAGTCCAGGCAGAAATCATTAGCCCACGAAATCAACAACGTGGCGAGGCGACAGTTCTGAAAGTGCCACGGTAGCCTTGCGTATAGAGGCATAACGTTGTCCCTGCGAACACCATGTAGGAATATAGGGAAGCAGATGTATAACTCCAAGCTTTATCAACCGCAGCATTAGAAACATGTAAGTGGTCAGCTCCAAGCCCTTCCCGATTTACACCGGAGAAACGGCCTCCGCTGCCTACTAAGCAGGAGGCTGGATGGACCCGCATAGCTGGTCTGCAAGCTTTGGAGAGGAAAAAATGTTCGGCTCTTCTCAGGAATCTGATGACGTTTCGTCTTATTTCCAGACCGCAGCCTAGGCACTATACCGACTGAAATATACCCGCTACTAACAAGGCATAACATTTTAAATTCTGCAGGTATTGTCCGCTTATTGCGGGTAATAGGTTGCCTGAAGTAGGCACGGAAAGGTCGCTGTACTTAATTCCACTGAATATTTTGTGGAGGGAAAGAGCAGCCCTCTTACAAAATCTGCTTCAATCCGTGATTAAATCGAGATTCGTGTGGGTCTTCCCACGTTCCGAAGTTCAGCAGTGTGCGGATCAAAGCTGATCATTATTTTAATATGTGCGGCATGAGAAACGGTTGCAATAATCAAAATTTGAAGTGGCAATAAAGAGAGCGAATATTACTGTGTTTAAACACTTTGTTGGTATTCAGAGATTGTAAACATCATCCATAGTTATCCTGAATATTTCACGCTAATGCATAATTTCAGTTCTTCTAAGGTCTGTGGTTGTCGGGGGCATGCCTCCTTCACTCAAGTTCTCAAAGGCTGAAGCCATTCTATCCAGAGGTCGATGCTTCTAAGTGTGAAATTTTGCGAAAAACATGGAGGCATAGAGACAGGGAAGTGTTTCGTATCACGACCGTCAATTACGAAGATTACATAGCATCGATGATGCTGGATGATGGAAGGTAGTGACAGGGGGTAACCAAAGTATGTATTCGGAGAAAGCTTGTCCGGTGCCAGTTTATTCCCTACAGATCCCATAGACTGGTCTGAAATCGAACCTGTGAGTGCACAGTGACAGGCCGGCCAGTAAACTTCTGAGACATGACACAAGCGCCCGCCATGCAAAGATTAATTATTCGGTACAGTAGGAAGCGCATGCGAAAATATTTCATGAAAAGAGCTCTTGTCTTTGGTCAACCCTAAATTCAAGCCTGTAATTCCGGTTGCCTTGCGGTGCGGGGCAACTGGATGCCCTTGGAACAATTTGTTGAATGTTAATCCAGCGCGGACTGAGTTCTCTCCACTCCATCAGAACAAAATGCGGTGTGTCTGTCTACTCAGATAGGGATCTCATTATCGGCAACTTCAGACTACCCGCAATGAGCTCACTGCCATGCATAGGTCTGTAACTTACGGGCAGACAGGTGGACTCGACATTCTGCACTGTAACAGTACTTAAACGCCTATTTCTGTTATTGTAATGCCGAAACGACACAAAACGGATCTGAAAAATGACTTATTAAGGACTTCAGTTACAAAAGACGTCACATATTTTAACTACATGGAAAGTGACATATATCTGTGACGAATCTGACTGTGATATAAACAACAAAACAACCTTAAAACAAATTAATGACACCAAGTTCTCGTTAGTAATGGCATTTTCCGCACCTGCAGATGAAAACTAATACTCGGCTAAGGAGGACACAATTGTTGGTGCAAATTAAGCTAAGGAAGTCAAAGTCAAAGTTTTCCCTAGTATTACAGAGTGAATCAGACTAAAGAGGAAACGAGGTTAGACCCATTTGTGAGACCCTAAATACATGAGGCTCTGTCACACATATAGTTACCTATCACGGTCTCAACAAATAATCTGATTAATTTAGCAAGAATTTTAAGTCGTAAATGTATGTGTGCTAATTTCTACGAAGTACAAGAGGTTAATGTGTAAAGAGACGGCCGTGTTTGTCTGTGGTATTTAAAACTACGCGATTAGTTTCGTTTGAATCTGATATGGCGAAATATACACTCCATTTTGTGGTTGGGTAGACGTACATTTCACGAGGCATTAATTTCGTCCCGTCCAATTTCTGAGGAAGATTGTAACGTAAAAACTCCTTCATAAGGTCTATAACATTTTATTTAAAATATTTTTCGATATGGTAAACATTTAAAGGAGAACATTAGATGAAGTCACTTGTGGCTTTGTGCATTACAGTACCTGCAATGAGTAATTAGAATTGCAACAATGGATTTTTACCTGCAGTAAGTAGATGTTACTTCCAGTAAATCAAAGTTAAGGCCACTGAGTTAAGCAAAATTGCACAAAACGCACTCCTAACATACATAATCCTGATATTAGCATATTTCTCCATTCTTATCATTCCAGTACCTTTATGAGATTATGACGTCCTTAATAAAGACAGGAAAGAGACGCCTGCAAGACCTAGGCGTAAAGGGTATGATAATATTAAAATTTATGTTAAATAAGATTGTGTGAATTAGATTCATATGGCTCGATATAGGAATAAGTGGCGGGCTGTCGTGATTATGGTAAGGAAATTTCGTGTTTCATACAATGCGTGGAATTTCTGACTGGCTGAGAACCAAATACGTTCACTAGAATAATTCTGCTACATGATAATTTCATATTCTCTGGGGTGGTACATATATATTTTCTGCTGCAAAGAAGTTAAAAACTTGATCTTGCCTAATGATTTACGAAAAGATGACCCAAATGTCTTTCTGTTTTTCAGGATGAATCTTCAAAATCCTGACACGAATCGTACAGTAACGATAAAGAAGGCGGTGGGATGCGTTTCTGGCAGCTATAAAGACATGAAAGTCGCAGTGAACGTGGTCGCATTAGTGCCCATATATTCACCTCTATTCTTATGTGCTGATATAGATGTTAACTCTTTAAAAAAAGGACTATCTTATAGGG
Organism: Coptotermes formosanus; assembly: GCA_013340265.1. Taxonomy (NCBI): domain Eukaryota; kingdom Metazoa; phylum Arthropoda; class Insecta; order Blattodea; family Rhinotermitidae; genus Coptotermes; species Coptotermes formosanus. The sequence goes on from BLKM01000120.1 coordinate 316,944, forward strand.
AATCTAAGCTTACTTTCCGTGCTAGAATGTCCCCAAAATGTCAAGACTTTGTATTCAAGCTGAGGTGTCACGTATCTCGCTGACCTCTGACGGACGCCTGCATTTATTCTGGAGACAAATGACACACGCCTACCGCAAGCTGGTTGTCAAGCCCACGTAGGTTCACTCAAGCCTGTGACGCGAGGGCTTTGCCTGCAGCTTGCAGTTCGCTTTTGAATCTCAAGAACAGGGGTTCCTCGGACCAAGGCTTATTACTCTTGTTTTATTTCGGTGCAGGAATTTGAAGAAAGACTGTTCTAACGGAACATCAAATCGACTATGTTTGTCGAATAAACAACAGCTAATTGGGAATAAACTTTACAGCACTATGAATAATAATTTCATGTAATATTCATTTCAAGACGGAACGACATCAGCTCTTTCAAGACTAAAATATATTATGTTGAAAAATTCAGTCCGTACCTCACAGAGAACAAAGAGTACGTTCATCTAAAAGATTGGTTAGTTAATACTGTGTAGAAAATAATGGCTATTTATTGTAGGATCATAGGATACACATAAACAAGCTGTGTGGACAAAATGCGGAGATATTTGCCTCAAGCCCGTCGGCGAATATTCTAACCACTAGCCATTAAATGATTAAGGAACTGAAGAAGGAAGACAGAAAAATAGCAAATAAATTAAAACCACAATTAAGGCTTAGGGGAGAATGGAAATACAGTTCCATGCGTAAAACAAGTATTGTGAGAAAAAATTGCACGTATTAAAAACAGAAAACACACCTATATATTTCGGCTACTGTCTTTACCTTTCTTCAAGTAGAGTATCAATATTAGAAGATGATATAGCGCTGTTATACAGCTTTGTCATACGTAGATGGTACAACACAGTACAGCTTGATACTTGATGGTGCAAAATATAGAGTGGCAATGTACAGGATTTACCGCTCGATTTCATTCGAAGAGATTCTACTATCGCAAAATGTTTGGATGCAAAAGGTTTCAACAACTGTTTGCAATATAATAATTTTAAAACAGTTTTTACGTAACACTGTCCATAGATCTTTTAATGGTCTGCTGCCTCTATATTTTACCATCTACATACGACAAAGCTGTATAATAATGCTGTATACGTCTTTCAGTATTGATACTCCCTAAAGAGGGCTAAAGACAATAGTCGAAACACGTAGGAGAGTCTTCTATTTCCAATACGTGCAATTAGATAGTTCCAAACTTGTTACACATTTGTCAGTTGTATGGAAGATGTGTAATATTAAGTTCATAGTTCCACGCGTTCTTAACCTAAGGACTAGTTGGAGGGGTAGGGCAAACTCACGCTACGGCCGCTGTAACCCTGGAAAAGTGAACTGAGATAGCAATCGAATAAGAGGCTGCGTGGGCCCCAGAAATGTTCTGGAAATTTCGAGAAGAGAAAAATTACTTGCCAGTACTGGCAAACGAACCACACTTCCTTGGACGTCCATCTCTTTGCCCTGTCACAATACTCACTACGCCAACCCGGCAGTAAATAAAACAAACTTAGGAAATGAGATAAGAAGAAAGAAGCTGGGACTGAAAATTGTATGGAGAAAGGGCAAGAGAAAATAGAGGGAAACCGAATAAAATGAGGAATCGCAGAACGAAACAGAAAACAATAAAATGCAGAGCTAAGTAAAAGGAAATATTCGGACATAGCTACGGACAACAACACAGAATTTAGTTATCTAACAATAAAGGCCATAAAATTAAAGAGTAAAATGAAATTTAATTCAGTTTATACCGCGCTTCGACTTTCTTTGTCTAATCGCACAGAGCAGTTCCCCAGCCTCGCCACTAAATTGAAAGTGATTTATCTTGCATGTTTGTTTTTACATTGCACAGCCTCATTTTGTCAACCCAACCTAATTGTCAAAAAATTGTGGAATATGTGAACACAAAAAGGGCAACGACAGGATAGTTTTCCTTCAGTCATATTTTAAAGTGATTACCCAAGCTTAGATGGTGACATTACGTAATTCTGATCAGCCACACCAAAAGGTTTTTAAAATGCAGGTGTTTTATATGTTGGAATGCTCCTAGGAAATAATGGTGAAAAAGCGCCCAAACAGATGTCCTCCGTCCTGCCTTAAAATCTAATTCATTAAACTTAGCACTTTGAAGGCTGACATTTATCTAAACAATGCATAGAGAAAGTAAATTTCTGCGTCACACACAACTAAGTTAATCTCCTTTACAAAACCCAACTAGTTAAATTTGTTTACGGAAATCGTCTGTGTTTATTGTGAGAATCATTCGAAATACATAAGTACGCTCTGCGGCAAAACGCTGAATTCCTTGATGTGATGGCACGTGGCACATGTACTTACCACTAGACATTAAACGGGTAATTAAATAAGTACCTGGCACAAAATCTTCTGCGGAGATATGATATCTATACAGATAGCCAAAGACTCGCTGCTTTTATGCCACATACGTCATCAGTATCGTGTTTACCCTACACAACGCTAATTCAACCGACTACACACATTCATTCTCTGCTTCTGCATTTCGAATGTAGTCATATCTACCTCGGGAGTACACAAATTTTCTAAAAATGTAGGAAGAACCTCAAAATTTTATGCGCCAGGGAAGCGACGTGAAGCAAGTTCCGTACTGAGTCGCGAAAGTATTAGGCGCCACCGTACAAAATTTATTCGCTGGGGCGACCTGGCATCTGGTATTTGTACAGCCAAGACCTGAAGTATTTTGACCTCCTGAATTATCTCTTTATTTTAAACCCTTAATAATATTAGGGAAATAATACGTCACATGAAGGCCTCACCGCGTAATTTTTCCATTATCCAACGACGTCAGACACCCTCGAGCGCGGTCTGCGCCGTAGTTGCGAAACCAACCTTCACACTCACATGAAAGCGATACGTTTATAAGTCGCATCATAATCTTTAAGCTTTATGTAGTTTACTTTTAAACCTTAGAATCTTAACTTCTAACACGAGCTTAATATTTCGCATTGTCCGTGTATTACGGTATTATTTATTAGAATCCAACTAAATACCAATCCACATTGACATTAGTTTTCGTACCTTAGGTACAGTAATGAAATAATAAAATATAAAACTAAGGAGTGTATTTGGTTAGATTCTAATAAATAAGCTTAACCTGGGCATTAAACCTGTTTATATTTAGGCTTGCTTTAAAAACGATATAACATGTTGTGTCTAGGCTATGAATCTTACAATCAACGTCCTACTTATTTTCAGGCTTGCCTTAGAAAATAATAGACATTATTTACCTAGGCGTAATCTCCTTTTTATATCAAGCTTTTTCGCATAAGGGACATACAAAAAGGAGTTACGGATAAAAATTCTACAGCCGGCTTCCCTGTTACAGACTTACAGTGCCATAAAATCTATCCTTAATGTCTGCTTGTGTTTTAGTCACGTGCGTTTAGAATGCAAGAATACAGCGCAGTTTACTTCGCAGACAAGTGTTGGGCTTCTGCTTGGGTACGTACGGCAGGTCCGCCGAGAGCGGGTTCGGACCCATGTGAAAAAATTTTCTCGGACCCCCCAGCAAAGAGGGACTGACTAAAAACCTTTATACTAAATCGGGAAGAATGGCTTTCAGTTGCCGAGTGACCTGGGCTTGGTCTGAAAGGTTTAATTTGTACAATGGACAAATAATTACAGTACCGAGAAAGACAAAACTATATGCAATATATTGGGCCCCGGGGCCTCCTTCCGAACCGCCAGGCCCCGGGAAATCTGTACCGGCTTTCCGCCATCTTGTTGGCTCTGAGTTACAGTATCAAGTCCCAGTAAATTAAGAGCTGTAGGTCTAGTGTCACTATTATTATTATTATTATTATTATTATTATTATTATTACCGTATTTACTTAGGAGAAAGAGGAAACACTACGGAGTCGATGTAAGGCTGAGCGGGTCCCATAGCTAAGAAGGGTGCAGCGGAGAAGAGAAATTTCTGTCTTTGCCGGGATCGAAATCTGATTCACCAGCCATCCAGGCCGCACCCTAGCCCTGGGTTTTACTGAAAAGTCTATCACGTCCAGCCACCAGAAAATCTAAATACGCTGAGACGTTAATACTGGAGATTCGTCTAACCCCAATCAAAAGAACAGTCAAGGGGCCAATTCAAGCAGCGAAGTCTTTCCGCTCAGCTCCAAGAGTTCCTTCAGCAACACAGCATTAAAGACTCGGCCCTTATTTCTTATTTCCACTTTAAATGATTTGTGTCTCATAACGTGTGCTGTCTCGTGGCTGTAAAAGCTATGTATCGAGGGGAAAGATGTGACAGCAGGACGACGAAGTGCTTCAAGAGAGGTGAATTGGATATAGGTCTTTAACCAGACAGTATAGTTTGTGGCCTTGTCAAGCAACGATTCTGGACAGTATGATGTGGGGAAGCGGCGACCTGTCACTGTGAACACCTACTCCTTTCCGTGATCCTCCCTTCACTTGCTCTTTCACTACATCAATCGAACCCAAGCGCAGTTTAGTGCCTCATCCTGCCTTGGTGTAAGTACCTAGCTGAACTGCACTGTTACACGATAGACAGCCATTCAGGCAACTGCCCATATTCTGGTGTGTGTGTGTGTGTGTGTGTGTGTGTATGTATATATATGTATGCATTACGGTTACATTGCATGCAGTGCGGCTTCGAAGTTCACGCGCTGGGGCAGAGTAAATTGATAAATTGCACATTCTGAATTCAAAGGGCCTTCACGCCTTTACGAATTACCAACCAGACAGATATTTCTCATAAATACAAAAGCAGGGGAAGCGGTGCGGTGTGTTATAGTTTTCCAATTTCCGAGCTCTGTATTTCTGCAGCTAGTAACTAAGCATGGCCAGAAACTGCCTTCATTTCTATTTTATACACAAGTGCACCCACCATTTCCATTTAGAAAATTGAAATCATAAAAGGCAGTGTTGATGCATCGTTTTAATGCCTGGAGTTATTGCACAAGTCCGATAGGGTGTTTAAAAAGGCAGCTGATTACACCCGAGACAAGAGCACGTTAGTGTGGCGGTTCGTGTAACTTCTATACGGGAAGTGTCAGGGTCGAATCTTGATTGGCACACTGACTATTCTCAGAGGACTGAAGTACCTTCCCTCGGCTCTCCCAGGTAAATTCCAGGACAGTACATCGAATGCAACACGACCGCTTTCTTCCAGACCCTTTCACATTCATCAATCATCCTATCGTTCGACGCTATATAGTCTGAGTAATTGACAGTGTCGTTAATTAAGCCATAAAAGGAGAAAAAAGAGCAAGCGGCATTCTTTGGACGATATTCAGTGTATGACCCTGCACACAATTCTAAGTTCTGCGAACTGTTACATAATAACGAAGCTGAAGTAAATTAACCGTTGGCAAAACAGAGGAAGGTGAAGATGTTTCCTAGCATGCTATCCGCTGAAAACTGCAATGATTATGCTGCACAGTGTAAAGCTTATAATGTAAAATCGTACCCGGATTGCGACTGACGTAACTGGGAGAAGAAGGCCGTGGTCTGACTTAAAGTACAACTCCAGTATTTACCTGGAAGGACTTTTACACATCGCGTATGGGTCACGAAACTGAAAAAGAAAAAGAAAAGTTAGGAAGAGGAGAAAGAACAGAAGTAAAAGAAAATAAACAATAATATGAAAAGGACGAAGTAAAAGAAAAAAGAAGAGAAAGAACATGATACGACAAATTTTTTATACTCGTATATTTGTTTAATCTGTATTCGGCCTTTGTGTTTACGTCACAGTCTTACTGCCGAAAAAGTATACTTTTTCTTAATGATTGAATTCTGCGCCGGGTCATTGTCCTGTAGTTCTAAAAAATCCGTCCTTTTGATTCACGGTTCAGTTTGGAGGACAATGAGAAGCCGCGCTTGTGCTGGTCCGATGATCTAGTGGACAGACATAGTCATGCTTACTTTGGCGACCCACGTCAGGTGTAACAAATGCGGCGACAGACAGACTAAAATTTAAATTTCGCGTACGATGTAAATATTACGATAAATAAATAGCTCGGGCCGTCTAAATTATTACAGACATAATATTTCCGATCTTTATGACACGCATTTTTTTATTCCCGTTTGCTGTAAGTGCATATACAACTAAGCTTTTTGGGGTACAAATATTAAATTATTAATGTATGCAGTTTCTGCCCTTATTTTGTCTCTGCCACATAAAGTGCTTTAATACAGTCAAGAATTAGTAGGCCTACTAGTGGGAAAGGGCCTGGGAAATATAAGCCAGAAGCCCGTTACGAATATTACAAATAAAATTATCTACACACGTCTCAGTTTTCATTTATAAAATACTTTTTAGGCATCTATACACGCCTGAGGAAGTCCCTCAGACAGTGAACATCTCTTATCAGTGAAAGTATGTACATATGAAAATCGTGTAGCCTGTAAGACATAAATAGTCCTCTGAGTGAACAACATAAGCTTGCATGTACAGCCCAGCACATAAAGCTTCTCCTCGGTGTGTGTATATATAAATATGTACGTAGTCCAATATAGTATTATATAAGCCTCTCATACACTTATTTTCGCCAAAGTGCCTCTATATTATTTCGGTTCTAATAACTTTTTCTTACGAATTATATTGCTGAGTAAAACGACGAACTGCAAGACCCTAATTTAGGCATGTGCTTGGGAACATCATTACTGTATTCACAGGCATAGCAACAACATTTGTAGAACATGCCTTGTTTTGAGGACAAGTATCACACCAAAAGGCCTAGAGCCTTGTTCAGCCCCTGAAGGACACCCACACATGTTAGTCTGCTCTCATTCTCAACTTCTTGTGGTAAAGTCTCTGCCTTTTCCTCTTCGCTGCAGCAAGCCAAACACTGTCATCAGGAAAAGACTATAGAAAACGGAATACTGTGACATGACTGTAGCATAACACGTTACAGATGACTTCACAGTACGGAAATGAGCAATAAATGTCCGGGACTAATGATATCGCGCAAGTATGGCTTGGCAAGTGAACCAATTTTAGCTTGTTTCTGTTTGTGTTACGAGAGCCAGGGCTTAGTGAAAAGAAATTTCTAGCTCAGTTTACCCGCAGCAGCCCAGCGCGCGTGTTGCATTTTTATTCTTTCCATAGAACAGCGAGAGATATCGAACACGTGAACTTCACTGTTTGACCCCCTAAGTACAAGCATCTCACAGATCCCACCAGAATTACTTCGTGTCTGCCCGATCCTAAATGTGAGAAGTAAAACGCAAAAGCACTAATATTACTGCATAGGCATGACGTCCTAAGTCCAAATTTCATTTGGAATAACTACGGCTATGAACGAAGAATTTCTCTTTTTGCTTTTCCTGGTCATGAACGTCATAGAAACGGCGTTAGGAAAATCAGAGGGCCTACTAGAGCAACTTTAACTTCTTTTACCGTGAACTCCCAATGGAAATGCCGGCTAGTGTGAATCGAGCGTTGTGGCAGTAATAATCAGCCAATTGGAACATTCATACACTTCTTGCAGTGCAGAATAAGCGCTAAATGGTGGTCGTCTGTTGCAGCACGCGCGTTCGGACGGATGAGAACTGCCAAACCCGGTCGGGTGTGACGGTCGATCGTTGCTTTTTATTTAAACAAAGAGAAACCAGCGTATCGTAACCCACACTGCGCGATATCTTTTTGTACAATAGAAGGCTTGAACTGAATGCGACCAATCAGGGTTGTTTGTATAGGATACAAGATATAGGACGTGACAGCATGCTGTTTCAACTTCGGCGAGCCTGTGGTCTGCGTCGTTCTTCCCAGTTGTCTCAAGATAATTTGGCCCACATAATTTGGGGAATACCACCCAGTTCTTTTAGGGTAATTAATGTCCCACTTTCTGTATCAAAAATTAACAAACTTCTTAAGTACAGTACACATGAAATTAAATGCATTTAGTGTGTTCTGTTTCCTTCTTTACATGAATAACTGTCCGTATAACACTACGATCTCAAACAGCATATATGCCGTAAATGTATGCTTATTTGTATTGGTCTACAATGCTAATTTTACTACTCATACTCTACAATTGCAGTATTGCACTTCAATTTCCGTACCATTATAACCTTACCTCTACACTCCGCACATGGTCTTGTTCTTTTCCCCCACAACCTGCAACAAGTGTTGAGCCTTACTGGATTTATTATCCCATTCGCATACCATTTTAATTACGTATTGTGCAATATTTATTGTCTCCCTTACACTTGTACAGTTCAGTATTCATCTATGGGCTATATTTTCGTTCTTCCTCAACCATTTACTACCTGCAACTTCTTGTCACTACTTTCTCGTATCAAAGCTTTTTTGAAAACATGTATTTGGCATGCTGCTACTTCAAACATAGGAGACATTTTCCTCTCTCAAGTACTCTTTCAGTCCCTAGTATATTCGAAACCCCTGTTTTCAGGCATGTGTTGCCACTCTTCTCCTTTATTTTGCAGCCATCAATGCAATTATCTTTACGTCACTGGTATTTGAAACGGCATTAAAATAAAAGAAATTCTTTCGACAGGCATCCGCAAATACGTTTTGGTTTCTCCATATCGTTACACATTCCTTTACCTAGTTTAATACAGTACATGGGTTTATGACTCACGGGTTTACTTGCTGATTTTCAAGCACACTAACCTGTTAACTCACTCTGAAGACAGAACACAAGATGAGGAGTTATGTGGAAAAACACTCTACACGAGGACGTGTAGACACAAGGAAATGTAACAGAGGCTGATTGAAACTACGTAGGTAATGGGCACCTCTATAATTCGTACACTTCCCCAGATATTACTGGTGTGGCCAAGCCAAGGACCACCTGGCGGTATGCAGTGGGTTGTAGTAGATGAAAGGGTTCACACAATTTTTTTCATGAAATTGGAATGAATTGATTTCTTGGCAATTATTATCAATAGTCATATATCTAATATAATGTCAGGAGATAAAACACAACTGGGGCATTTCGGAAATTTCTGAAGTTTTGTCTCGAAGACATCCTGCGAGCAAAATGCGTTTCAATACACTCACACTGATTTTAAAGAGAATATTATTTTCCAGCGTAAAAATAAAGTAGAAGGCATGGGACCAGTATTTGTAAAAATTTGATTTCTGAAGCCTACATGCGCACCACTATAGACAGATATTATATTTACGTTAGAGGCTAAATACAAATGGACACATTTTGAAGCCAGGAGGCTTATCCCATTGGAGCTTTAATTAGATTATAAATATGATGACAATTCGAAAGTACTTTCTATCCTTTACAAATTAATTAAGTGACAATAAAAACCACACCGATAATCCCTCTTTTATACCATCCTGTTAATATGCGTCGTTTTAATCTAAATTTAAAGGGAGATGTATACCCATTCCGCTGTGCCTTGGTTGATAAACCCATTCTGCTCCAATTCATAGGACAATCACGGCTGACTGATGATATGAATAGGGGTGACCGGGTTTAGTTGGCTACACGGGTAAGTTGGCACAACGTTAATATCTCGCCTCTCCTTTGTAAGACCGCAGCACCTGTGGGGCAGTATGAAGAACTACATCTTTCATTGGAGGGAAGTTAGTTGGCGATGTGCTGACAGCTGTATCAGAAGCAAAATTTCACTGTGTGTGTTTTGCACAGCGCCGAGTAATTTTACAACGGTTTGGTAAATACGTATTATTGAGAAGGCTGCTAGGGATTTATCCGAACTAAAAGCGTGTAGTTACGTAGCATATATGTGGCAATATGACTGAGAAATAACAGCGTTCCTTGTGCATTTAATCTCAGAGGAAACTAACCTCAAAACTGAAAGTTCGTGTTGGGTCTAGTTGGCACACTTGCTATGGGGCAAGTTGGCTCACCGTGCCACCTTACTCCGCGGTCAACGGTGCAGTATTCTGTACGCTTCTTATTCCTTGCATCATTTCAATGTTGTTTAAGGAAATATAATTACGCCAAGATCGTGCAAAAGGAAATCTGAAATGGCAAACATTGCCCCAGATACAGTTCTTCGAGCCGTTAGGGCAGCCAGAATAGAAAATAGGTCGATTAGAAGTTAGCAAGAGATTTTGAAATCCCGTTTTTCTCTCCAACGACATACTGCAACAGAGCTTTTGACGATATACGGAATTTCACAGATTCCGACCTTCAGTACTGAGTACAAGAAAACTCGCCAGTTGAATTCACGTGTGTTTCTGCTGTATGGTATAAATGAACAGGGAAATAAATCAAAAGTGCTCCGTAGTTTTATTTTTGATAAATGGGTCGCTACATAAAGTAAAATGTTCTTATATCTTTCACCATATTTCTCATTAATTTTTAAAAATAGGATAAGTGTAATTTCTGCGCGTTTGTTCACTGATGCTGATTAAGAAAACTCAGAGAAATCATTGTAAATGGCATCAGACATCTACTATGGCTTGTCTGCAAGGGAGGTGGGAAAGTTTTCTTTTGAGTAAGCAATGGCGTTACATATAAATATCCTCGAAGGTTGGAGGGATACAAAAATGGCAGGCACAGAATGGTTTGCAAAGTTCTTGAAAAGGCGTAAGACTAATTCACTGCACAAACCTGAGGCAACAAGCATCAGTAGAGCTTAACAAGACTGATGTTAATACTTTTCTTTTATAAATCTTAAAGAAGTGTTTGGTCGTCTGCGGCTTGGTTCGGGCGACATATGGAACATGGACGAAACGGGTATAAACGGTGCAGATATATGACGAGTTACTGCGCGCCGTGGTTGCAAATACATCGAGACACTGATGTCCGCTGAACCTGGAAAATTAGCCACTTCAGCCCTGGACGTTTCAGCGGCAGAAAACACAGTGCCGCCATGTTCTATTTCCCCTAGGGTGAAATTTCGTGCCCATTTCTTGAATGGTGTTCCTGCAGAGATTCAAGGTGATGGTAGTCGTCCTGGATGGATGCAGGCGGAATTATTTGTGAAGTCTGTGAAACAGTTTTTTCCCACATATGAAAACTTAAAGAAAACGACCGGTAGTTCTCCTTTGGAGACTCATGATTCGCATTTGTCAGATGTTGCACTCGATTGCTGTAAGGACGACGGTGTGACAGTTCTCTTCTTCCCACCTCATTTTAGTCACAAGCTGCAGCCCCTTGATAGGAGTGTCTGTGGGTCACTAAACCTATGTCAGTCGTGCATGTGAATCATGGATCACAAACCATGCAGGAAAAATGATGACGATTTACGATTGACCTGAAATTATCAACATGTCTCTCAACTTTACAGCTACTCCTGCAAATATCGAGGCTGGATACCTGGCCACTGGAATTTTTCCCTACAACAGAGATATCTTTGTTGATGAGGAGTTTCTGTTCTCCTATGTAAGACAGACCAGCTCCAGCCACAGACATTCCAGCATCGAGTTGCAGCAACGGAAACATTAAACATGATGGGTCTGCAGGACCAGACCCTTCAAGAATTCATTCTCCCAAAGCAGGTCCTTCCAAAAGAACACATGCCAAAACAAATCCTTCCTCAAGCACGCCCTTGACTCCTGAACTTGTCCGTACTTTTCCTAAACGCAAATGCTACTAGAAACAAAAGACATATAGCAATCCTGACTGATACGCCGGTGAAAGCAGCCTTCCGAGACGCACAGAAATTCAGACAAGTGACAAAGGAAAAAGAACGTCAGAAGCTAAGCAAGAGGCGCCTTTTGATAACCCTGAAAGAGATTCTAAGAAGAAGAGGAAAATAGTGAGGAAAATTCAGACTGCTCAGACAAAAATGGTGGGGAAACATTTTGTTTGGTTTCCATGGACACGTACGGAAATAGTGTAGCGGGGGAAATATGGGTTCAATGCACCCAGTGCCAAATGTGGGCCCATGAAAAATAAACTTCTCGCGTTTCCTGGGGATATATTTGTCCCATGTATCAGATGAAAATTTCTGCAGTTTTGTGGACATATATATCTGTACCGCTTTTCATTTTCCAATGTAATTTGTAATTTTCACTTTCACGAATAACCCAAAATCCGCCTTCGCTTTGCATATGCTTGACAATAACCATCAATACAGTCCTATAGAAGAATCATTGCAACTGATCGTACCGTGTAAAAAAGGAAACAGACTAAACCTTCTAGAGAATTTGTACATACAGCTTTTTCACAATCTAGACCTATTAATGACTGAACAGAATACATTTGAATACAACCCCCTATTCTCCCTGCTTCTTACCCATGCATCCCATAATACCTATATACAGCGCCTTCTGACGTAACTACTCTGTGGTAGCAGACTCCCGTACCTACTCAGTGACACACGTAACACGGTTGGCCTAGTACACACAACGAAGCTCAACGCTGAAGCCAGTCTTTCGGTACCCACACACCATATGGCTGTTTCCAGATCGACGACTGCACAAATAAACCGACTATTCAACCTCCTGCACAAGATTAGTTAACTCGTGATGGTGCCTTATTATTCTCATTGTATACCATACTTTTAACATTTTATAGTTTTGTGACAATGTGCTGTGTTACATTTTAATAATCTTGTAGACATTCTTATTATTTAATGGGGTGCCACTGCACTCACAGTTAATAATGTGCTATTCACATCGGACCATATAGTTATGTGTTGTAATCCAAGAACTGTCATCAAATTAATATTGGATAACAGTGTGTTATGTGTGTAAATGCTATATTTTAACAATTTCACATGTGTGGAAAACATCGCCTGAGGAAAATAATGTCTTAATTATATACGACCCCCTGAGGATGGCGTCTTGCTACGCCGAAACATGTCGGGGAAAAGCAGAGTAAAAAGTTGAATAAGTAAGTACAGTGCATTTGTTGGTTGCTTTTTTCATGTAATTTGTAATGTTTGTCCTTAGTTTTGTACGGACGGTAAATCAGTTTCATTATGTTGTTAACAGTTAAATATTTTAGCCTCATTCATGCTGCCCTGGAATATTTTTGACAATAATAATAAATCAGGCTCTACTATGTGCCTACCTACCCCATCATATGTGCCAACCTACCCCATATATGGGGCAAGTTGGCACACGTGCAGAGGTTAGAAGAAGTTCATTTTTCTTGGATTAGTTGTTGATATAACTTCTTCATTATATTTTCTGGCATAGTCTAAGAATGACACGTGCCACCAGTACCATTTTCTTTTTTGTATCATTTGTATGAAAATGGTAAAAAATTAAGAAGTGAAAAGTGTGCAAACTAAACCCGGTCTCCCCTATTTAAAGCTGACGAAACATTGTGAGATTTCAGGTTATTACAGCGGTGAATATGACAGTTGCTTTCTTCTGAGATATGAGGACGCAACGAAATATTGTTTCCTTTGGTATCCAGGCCACAGATCCATGTTTGGTACGTGACGGACAGTACAGAAATAATAGGAACTGAGTTACGTTTTGGTTTATATTAATTGAACTTATTTTGGCGAAACCGTCTCTGTCTATCCCCTCGCTGGCATGCTTCTGCGAAAGTATTTATGGATTTCAATAGGGCTGCTGCATTACGGAGCGACGACATCGAAACACAAGGCGCTCGACACTTCTCTTGGCGCAAGAAGGTCTAAACGGAGAGCCAGCAACATTAGTCACAATACAAACACGATTCCCTTGCTCATGCACGCCTGCAGGAGAACCTAAGGTCGTCTGCAGCTTTGAGAGGAAGGAAATATTTTGAAGATAAATTCTTTGACATTCAACTGCAAAATTCATAAAATTGAGACAAACACACAATGAAAATGCCTTCATCTAAAAATGCGAAGGTTTCAAGGGAAGCACGATAAAACGGGATCTGCGCTCTTCTGGGACATTACGCCGAGTCGTGTGGTAATTGTTTACCGACGTTTCGGGATAGCGCATTGGTCCCATCTTCAAGGGTCAAAAAGTCAAATAGGAACATAAGACCGATACGTTGTCCCGAAATGTCGGGAAACAACACACAACACTGCGTAATATCCCAGAAGAGTACAGATCTCGTCAACATGGCGGCGGAATCTGATATCAGGGATAAGATGGGTGAGACAAGTAGCACATGCATAGGCCTTACACGTTTTGGTCGAAAAGCCTCAGGAGAAGGAAGTACTTCGGAAGTCACGATGACATAATATTAAAAGCGGTCTTCACAAAATTTTTTTGTAAATGTAAATTAGAAAGTTTCCTCTTGGCACAACTTCTATTTAAACATACTCTACAAGATTTTATGTAATTCAGAATAAATATTTCCGTCCATTACCTGGGTCATCTTCAGTTCTATAACAGGAAAACTTTGCATTTCATGCTTCTATATTTATTTCTGTATCAGACCTGAATTTGGTCCAGGAAATGGACTGAATCATGTCGTCTGAATTATATACATAAAGCTGTAAATCACACAGAAATAAAAGTTGTGCCGAAGGTGACCTTTCTGGTCTAAATTATTCTCAATACACAAAGGAAGGCAACATATTAAAACAACAAAATGTGATTTATGTAAAGCTGAGGACTCGATTGAAGTTGCTCAGAAGAGCGTCGAACTTCGAACATTTGCAAAGACTATCATGAAACTGCAAAGACTATCAACACTTCAAAGCAGATCTGGAAACATGGGAGTTAAAAAACCTTACTTAATATTCCACTTTTGTATCAGTAGGAGTTATATACTGGTGAAGCAACTGTGGAAAGCTTATAATTAACAGCCCTGCAATTCCCTGGTGTTTTGTAACATATTTTATTATAATTTATCACCTTCCTCACCTATTCATTATTTGTTATGCATGAATAAGTCCTGATGACAATAGATTTTAATAAAATATAGGCCTATTCTGGAATGAAATATATCACAAAATTCTAAGCAGAAATGAGGTATTTTGCTGCACCCGAACACAAAAGTTTTGTTGTATTGATCTGTGTCCATGCGCAGAGGTCATAGGTTATCTCTCACACTCCGAATGAAGAGACGACATTGCCGTCCAACCGGTTTGTTTCGGGAAAAGATGTAGTTTCTGCCGTCTTTCCTGTCACACTTCGGTGGACACATACAAGTTTATCCATACGTGATCAGACCCTGTCGATGTTAACTAATTCCATGCTGCAGAACCGGATGGCCGAACATCGCTAATACCAAACCCCGCCATCGGGTATAAGCCTGAGTCAGTTTCAACTACCTCTGTATCATAACCAGCTCCGTACATGTTAAATCGCATAGCAGGCAAAATCCGTGGGGTCATCTTGCGTTAAAGGCGAACCGGTCGCTCTCTACATTTCGTCATTATACTTCACAACTACTATGTTACTTTTGACATACTAAATTCAGGATTACTGATAAACAGTGTTAATTTCTGTGCCCGAGTCTAAGTACAGAGAAGTTCAGTAGCCTACATTCCCAACGTTGATTTAAACCAGAACTGTGAAAGATCACTGATGCTTGTATGATCACCACTTACAAATTCAGTCGTATGGGAAACTTCCCTTCCTGTGCTAAACTTTATCGGCCATACAGCTTTGAGTGTATATCCGTTCCCGGAATTACAGGCGTCCGTGATGCAGTGAATGAGATTTGAGTTTCTCACTGTGGTGGCAATATACATTACTGTCTTCCAAGCACTGGCGTAGCTAAGTTTGTTGGAGCCCTGGACAAGGAATCACAATGGCCGCCCCCAAACACAAATTCAATTTAAAATATAATAACCATTTCCTAAAAATTTTTTAATCTAGCTCAATAATTAAAATTTGTTGAGAGACGAATCTTTCTGTTTTTAGCTTACATTATTCACGTTCCCGCCCCGTTGGTTTGGGGGGGGGGGGGGGGGGGGGTCGGCGCGGCCCCCGGGGGGCGCGGGGGAGGGGGGGGAGGACCAGAAATCAGA